>SRPS01000019.1:0-188174 GCA_018360175.1 Claviceps arundinis
TCCTCCGTTGCTGTCCTCACAGCTTGCGGGGGGTTCATGTTGGCGTGATAGCCAGTTAGGGCAGATTGATTGACTGAGTGGAATCGGGATGGGCGGAGTGAAAGTAACCTTGAGACGCGTCGGTTTTGTTGTTCATCATTTCAAGTTGTCTGCCGGTCGGACGCGTCACGCGTGGCTGTTGGGTGGCGTTCGACGCGTCGAAAGCCTGACAACAACAGACTGGACGCGTCGGGCTTCTCCACATTTTGCGTTTGTGTTGACATCGTCTGGATGTTGAACATAGTTTAGGGTAGTGCTGAATCGGGATGAATGGCGTGTTGGCAGGCTTCGAGGCGCTTCTTGAATAGTCAAACGTGCAATATCTGTGTTTTTTTTACGTCTGTGAAATAATCTGCATACGGAACAGGTTTGGAGCACACTGCACAGTATGATAGCTTCGTTGGGTTGATGCAGGTGTGTGCAAGTGTTTATTACGTATGAACCATAGATGTGTTAGTTTCGTCTCGGTCATGACTGTGCCAACTTTAGCGTCAGGCTTGCAGTTCGGTGCAAGTTAAGACTGTGATGACATGTACTGTCCCGATGGAACGACTGTCCTCTGTGCCGTCTTGCACATCATTGTCGGGACTCGGGACTGGGAGGCAGTGCGGGATGGGGCGGCGGCGATGGCCTCACATTACTCGTGAGTGTGTTTGCGTCACGTGTGTACTCACGTAATGGGTGCGCACGTGATCGATGTTTTTGGGCGCACGCACGTAATGTGTGCGCACGTGATCGGAATTTTTTTCAGGATGCTGACCAATGGGCAGAGGAGAAGGCAGGAAGACTCCACTCCATACCCTCATTACTCACTGAGAACTCGAGCATATAGAGGCAAACACGAAATGTGCGCCTCCGCTACGCGTCGCCGCACGATTTCTTCAGTTTTGCCTAATGATACGTCCAGCGTAGCCAATCACTTCGCTCATGCAACCAAGGAGCATGCCGACCATGAAGCCCCAGCTTCTCCATCGATATCCAAGATAGCCATGAACCATGCCGATGAGGACAAAGAGGGCGAGAAACGTGGCATTAGCAGCCAGCGAGGGCCGGTACCCATAAATGCTCCATTCCGCAGGACAATTGTTCAAGTTGCAATTGGAACCAGGACCAAAGCTCACAGCGCCGGGAGGTTCTTGATCAGACATGGCTAGTCCTTATCGAAACGGATGAAGAGAAGGGGATCAAGGGGCAATCAGGCCGGGATGCGTCTGACAAGTTGTTTGCGTTGCAATTCCCGAGTGATGTAAGTATATGGGACGGATGGTCTTCTTATACTTGGCCCTGATAGCCAAGGATATGTCTGAACAGCTCATGAAACAACCTGCGGAATATCCTCGTCTGAGCTCACGCACGATGACCCCGACATGTCGCGTACCCTTCTGACTCGTGGTCGTCACCCGCGACTTGGGGCAAACCAGTTATGGACAGTATGTACTGCATCATGCCTTGTACGCAGCGCTGACGACGCCTCCAAGCCCTTAGCCGCCAGGGCGAACCGTCCGACACGACTTGTCAGCAGCCATTATCTGGACGAACTAAGTTCTGACGCAGCCCCAGTATGTACTTGGAAGCTTGTGCTAAATGTGAGTGGCAAGCGCCATGGAATGCGTGCTCAAGCCCTCTTTGTGAGTTGAGGAATAAGCTCACATTAACCCCATGGATGCCTGGAGCTGCTGTAGGGGCTTTTAGGTACGGCAAGGCACAATCTGGATGCCAGGAATGCTGCAAGGTGCCCACGCGATAGGACTGAAGGTGCGAAGACAAAAGCGCGCAATTTCAAGGAGCCGTAATCGCGGTTCCGTCGGAACACAACACCGAGAAAAACGGGTCGCCTGGCCCGAATGGGAGCAGTCTCGTTTGAGCAACCAATGACGCTGCCCGAATGTGTAGATACTTGGTATGTACCTAAGCTTTTGACGTTTCTTGCATCTGCGTGTCATTGCTAGCCGAGCCATGTGCTACAGCTTACAAGTACATAACACGATCACGATCACGATGGACAGGCCGAGTTCCGAGATCCTGACAAGAAACCGCTACATACCTACAACCTACGAAACACAATTAAATGGTTTCCAGTGTCCACAGTTGCCTTGCACATTCGCGGAGCACCTGCGGCTCTCGGCATGGGGCTGATTAGTGATTTCTGCCTCATTGGCGGGTGCGATTCCGCCCCGTGGGACACGTCGTGGTCTTTCTCAAGATCAACGCACTTGCGTGTTCTACGAACTTCGCCAGTATTGTCGATGCACATACTTCCGCCAAGAATGCCCAGCCTTCAAATGTCCGATGCGCCTTGAACCGCATCACAAGCATGTCACTGGGCAGAGAGAAATGCTCTGCGTTGGCAAGGAACACCCTTTTTATCGCAGCATGGGGGCATATTGTGGCTAACCGCGCCCTCGACTTGCCTGCCCGCGCGTCGGTACGCTACGCGTCGGAATTGAGACAGTAGTCTCTTTGCCTTTTGCCTTGATGAAGTCGAACGGCTTATGGCAGATTGGTCCTTGTTGGTTCGGATCGGGAAGCGTGGAGGCAAGGCTGGCAGGCGGATGGGTAAGTTTATACCTAATCGCGCCGCCGAAGCTGTATAAGAAGCAGGTTGCAATGTCACAAATTGATGCGTTTAGCCAAGTCGAATTACAATCTCTGAAGTTTCGTTGCACCGCTAGTTGGTCCGGAGTCTGGAGAGCGCAAGGGTGGCTGTACACACAAACTGTCGAAAGAAAGAACATGAAGTTCCAACGAACCATATACAGGTCATGCAATCGAGAATACCTACAGCAAACCACGTGTTGACTTAAGATATCGAGCCAATCGGACTTGCCGTCTGGGTGAATACTAATTCCGTATAGAGACTTTGAGATTATTCTGATGGACTCTAAACTCAAAGGCGTCACGCAACACACCCTCCCTTTTGCGTGTATTGTATTGTTGGCGGACGGAACCTAATCCAGGTAACATTCAGGCTGGCACATGAGTCTGCGAATTGCACTTACAGCCAGGAGAATGGCTCTGTCGTCCGATGTTCTTGCCGAGCAAACGAGTCACGTTCAATGAGTGCCGGCCGCTCTCTTGCTTCTTCAAGCGCAAACAGGCTAGTAGTCGACACAAACTCATACTCACCACGCCTCGTCGACTACCTACGGTTCACAATCTACAGTACGGAGTAAGGTACCATGTTACTATCCCACCTCGGTCCCACTACCACCCGCACAGAAAGCTTATACATATCGGGCCCTCAGGTCTAAGCATCGACAAGGAACGAAACAACCGATCTACCTTGGGTCGACAAGCAACTGGGGCCCTGCAGGCTGCAGCCCGTGGCCCCGTACTCGTTGTGCTCCTGCATGAATGGGCGCATGATCTGAAGGAGCCTTTTAAGGCCAGGTATCCCAGGCCATGCATGCTTCCACGCGTCGAAACCGTACGGGCGTCGGCAAGGGGTCCACTCCTGACTGATGACTGAGATTTCATGCTCAGGTGCAGAACTACATACGTACACATCAAACATTGAAACGTTCGTTTTTGTTTGTCTTCTTCATTTACGGAGTAGGAAAACCCATAGAGGCTGTGGGCTTTCACTGAAGAAGGGAGGACTACTAGATGAGCCCAAGAGCGACTACACCGCAAGGCTCAAGTATAGGCTATAGCAGCCGTATGTCCTCAAGGCTCAGACTTTGACATAGCCTATAGGCATAGTACTTTGGGATCGGTGTAATCTATCATCTTCCCAAAAAAGATGGGCTACAAAAGCATAGAAAGCAACCTGGCCAGCGATCCTCCTGGAGAAACGTCTGCGTTCGTGTGAGCAATGAGATACATATATCGGCCTTGTTAATGGAGCTCGTTGCCGCGCCTTCGAGGAAGTTGGAGGAGCTAATTCTTCGGCCCCCGGTGGCTTGGACTGGACGAGCCCGTCGATCAATTTGGGAGTCTTGGGTGCCATAGCGGCGATAGAGAAGCAATGGGGTCTGCTTTGTGTATTGAGCTGATGGAGCCGAAAGTTGAAACTAGATGTTAGGTAGACTGTCGGCCACATCCCGAAAGGCGGCTCATCTCAAGAGGCGTCGCGAAAGCAAAGCACCGCCTTATTAGAAGACATGCATCCCGCGCATATGCTGGCTGATAACATGGCCCAAGATCGAAAACGAGGGTAAACACGATCGAACTTCTTACTTTCCCAGTAAGTCTTTAAACTCTGAGATTGCTGAAGTTGCACATGCCGTATGCTGAGCACGATCGGAAGCAGCGGAACACGTCCCGCGATTTTGTCCTGCGTCCATGGCGCAAGGTGAGACTCGGTGCGATGTATGAATAAAAGGGCCAAGTACATAGTTGCTTGGCTGTGGTTCTCGTGCTCGAGATCATGCTTGTGAAAGAAACAATCTCGATAAGCAGGGACTGTGAGACTCCCACTGGCAAGAAGTTAAAAACGCGATCGCACTATCTTTCCATACCTAGGTTACACCCGTCTTTTATAATGAGCGCCGGAGTTCGAGATTTCCGCCTACAGGAGACCTTGTACATGGGTAGGTGCAGTATGGAGTACAATATACATACATATACATAGGTACCCATGTATGCAGTAATAGCAAGCCGTCTGGGACTCTGGGCTAAAGCTTAAAAGTCGCCGATTTCTCATGATGTGCAGTACATCTCAGTGTGCCTTGTATGTACAGAGTATGTACATGCAGCATGCATCTGCCGCTTAGTAGACCTCCAGCGAGCGTTCATTCCTTTGCCGGGTCCGGACTCCGGACTCCGGAGGCTCAGTTCAGGTCGCGGACGCGGATCTCGATCTATCGCGTCGCAGCTTGATGAGGAGTACGGAGTACTTAGGTAGTCTCACTGCTCAACTGGCGCACGATGGGAGTATCAGCATTGAGCAACGCCTCGTTGACCAGATCTAGGTGGTAACTATGTACATATCTTAGGCACAGTCAACTGTTTTGAATGGGATCAAGATTTTCTAAATACTTGCTCCTTACGTGTGTGTTCGTATTCCCGTCAGCTTGTTTTGCGGACTTTCGAGGGTGAGGCCTTCAGTGGCTTGTAGGTATGTACATACTGACCAGTCGAGATTCCCACCTTCGAAGCTGTAAAGCCAAATCGTGAAGAGCTTGTTATTTTAGGGCACGCGATGATATTGTAGAGAACATATTATTGGCATTCATTCTGTTTGTTCGTGCTTCTCATCATTCATGTAAACGTCAAGTTGGACCTGTTATGACCTCCTGGCTGCCAAAGTGATACCGAGGTACATACCTAGATATGCAGGTACATATGGTACATGATACGGAGTACAAAACCTCTCGGCACAATCCCCCCCTGTCGTCAGAGTACATACCTACTCATGCACCTACTCCGTACGCCGCCAAAAGCAGGCAAAAGCAGGCAGCAATCGTGAGCGGCGACGCCCCTATCGTCTATAGGTACATACTGTACATACATAGCCTCATTCACCAGTGCTCACTGCTCAGTGCTTGCTCACTCACCTCGTGGAGACAAAGGCAAAAAATTGGTACATAGGTACCTGTAGGCTGTGAGTCCTGTCACCTGTGACCTCACCCGGGGGCCGGCACGCCCGGCTGTGATCTCCATCCTCATTCGTAGCATAGGTACGGAGTACGGAGTACATTGTACCCAAGGGCCAAAAAGCCAGCCGATGCTCCCTGTCCAGTGTCCAAGTATCAAACCTACCGCGACATAACCTTTAGCCAAGCCTTGAAAAGTCTTCCATCATACTCCGTAGAAGCGTGGCCCACGAGAAAGAATGGCAACACCACCCACTCGTCTTCCCCCCTTTTTCTTTTTGTTCAGAAAGAAGCCAAAAGAACCTCAAAAAAGGGGTGCAACCAACCCCAAATTTTTGATACCGTGCCCGTATGTACACACTCCGTACCTACATATGTACCTATCCGTACTTATGGAGTAGGGGGACAACCCAACCCCAAAAACAACAGCAGCAGCAACGTCCTAGGCAGCACGATGGAGTCAACCCCATGTCGGTTCAAGGTTGCACAAGACAATGCAACCGAAAACGTCCTCGAAGCGGCATAGCGCTTGCAATGCATGAAGGTGTAATTTCCGACAGGCCAGGGATTTCACAAGGATTGTGATTCTTGGTTGGGCGAAGCAGCGCAACTGGGGAGCGGCTATCCGTAGCCGAGATGAGTCCTTTCGCGCACGAGGGGTGGCTGAGCAAGTTGTACATACTGTACGCCGTGGTGTCGAAAATAAAGACCACCGCCACAATAGAGACAACAAGACTCGTGGGTGCCTAGCAAGGCTGCAGCGGAAAAGTGCACAAACAGCCAGGCTGCCAGACACACAACACACACAATGCGGGACATGATGTGATGTAAATGATTCAGAAAAGAAAAAGCATGACATCCAGGGAAGCGAGAGCGTCAAAATCCCTCCCAAACCCCTCCTGCGGGGATGGTAGAAAGAAAAATCAAGACTTTCCCATCTCTCCCTCCCCAAACGCCATGCTCCCTCGTGGAATTAGAAAATAAGTAAATACATGATAAATGCAAATGAAATGGACCCCTTAACGCGCGCGCGTGTATGTGTATATGTTCTTGCCGTCAAGTGCTACTTATTCAGGGAATCTAGATTACACTTCTGTACAAAAAAATTATCCAACGTTGATGCCGCCAAAAGTTATATATAAGAAAGAATTGCCTGTCGTCAATGGTAAAAAATGAAATGGTGCATCGCCGTAGCCCTTCAGGCTTCAACTAGATAGTCGAAAGAAAAGATTTAAGCAAGGACGAAAGCAGCGACACCGGCGACGGCGGCGAAGATGGCGGAGCCGGCGAGGGAAGCAGCGCCAGCAGTGGGGATGGGACCGTTGGGGGTGCTGAGAGGATGTTAGCGGATGAAGTCCACCTATATTTTTATATATTTGGGGATGGGTGAAAAGTGGCTTTTCAACGACAATTTCGAGTATCAACTTACGTGCTGTTGCCATAGGGGCTGTTGGGGACAGGGACGCCAGTGCCCTGAGGACCGCTGGGAGAGCCGGGGCCGGTAGGGACACCGCCGGTGGCGCAGGGGACCTCGATGGTCTGGTACTCAACTGAGGTGAGAACAGTGGTGTAGCTCTTGGTGACGGCCTTGACCTGGGGAGCAGGGCAGGCGGGAGCCTCAGTGGTGGCAGGAGCCGAAGGGGCAGGAGGAGCCTGGGTGGCGGGAGGGTTGGCAGCAGGTGCTGAGCTAGCGGGAGGGCAGGGAACGCCACCGCACATCTCAGGGCCGCTGGGACCGGTAGGAGCGGGGTTGTTGCCAGAGGCACTTCCAGCGGGAGCGCTGCCAGCAGGGGCGCTGCCAGCGGGGGGGCAGGGCTGGCCACCGCACATGGCGGGACCAGTGGCCGTGGGAGCGGGGCCAGCGGGGGCGGTGCCAGCAGGGACGCTGCCGTTGGCGGCGGGAGCAGTGGGAGCGGCGGTGCCGGTGGTGGCGGGGACCACAGTGGTAGTGGCCAAGGTCTGAGTGGACAGAACGATGCTGTGGGCCGGGCAGTCGGTGACGGTGGCAGCGCACTTGGTGATGGTGTGGATGCGGGTCGTCATGAAAGTGGTGGTGGTCACAGGTCGGACGGTGGTCGACACCTGCGTGGAACGGGCAGGGCAGTCGGTGACGGTCTCAGGGCACGCGGTGATGGTGATGAGCTCGGTGGTGTAGTCAGTGGACATGGCATCGCCAGCGAGGGCGGATCCGGCCATGACGGCGGCAGCGGCAGCAGTGAAACGCATCTTGACGGTTTGGTTTTCGTGGAGACGAAGGGGCTGGTAGTTTGAATGAGAGTGAGTTTGGAAAACAGCGGGAGCGGTGATAAAGAATGGACGACCGAAGTCAAAGACGAGTCAAAAGCTGTGCTTGGAGAGGATGGCTGTTTTGGCTGAGGGAGAGAAAGGGAAGGAAGTGCAAACAAGCTGGATGGAGGAGGACGCGATATTAATACCATGCCGGCTTTGCATGTTGGACTCGACCCCCGACCCCTGACTCTATCCCGTCTCCTCGACTTTTGCCGCTCTCCTTGAATCATTGCCTGTTGTAACTTTACATCCACTCATCGTCAACCGCGAAACGCTCGCCCCGGGAAATTGCGCAACGCCATGCGGCCCCCATCACGCTAATCCAGGGGCAAACGGGCGATCACCAGTCGTTAGAAGTGGGGAGTACTCAGCGCCATGCTCAGGGGCGCGCCACGGCCTCCACTCGTGCGCATGGATGGGACTTGCGCCGCTACTCAGACAGAGTGCTCGCGGCGGACGGCCAGAATCTGTCGAATCGGACATGTGCGTGTGCGTGCTCGTCAGTGGTACACTGGTACGAAGGCGAACGACAGTAGCCAATCTGGGGTCCCATGTGCGCTGTGTAAAGTGTCAGTTTACTGCTACATGCATGACACTATCATCTGCTTGTAAAGTTGTATGTAGGTACAGTTGTAGGGACTCCCTACCGTGCTCTGCGTTGTCTGGTTGAATCTACATACATGATACAACGGTTCTCCTACGAATCCTTTCACGTCGGGCAGCACAAGTCGAAAGGCTCTCTGTACCTACCAGACGCTTTCAGTGTTCTTTGTCTAGTTCTGCGACAATAAGACCTCTGGCTGGCACCTACTCCCCGACCCAATCTCGGCTGCGTCTTTCAGTGCTGGCTAAGCATTGCCAGTTGCATGTACATATGTACATACATACCTAGGTACCTACTCCGTACTCCGTACCAGCTCATCTACTCCGTACCAGGATATGTAGGTAGGTACATATGTCCGAGGTCGCTAGCTGGCTCGTGCCCGCTTTACTGTCAAGTCTGTGGTCCTGGGACTCCTGGGACTTGGACTCCGGAGGCTCCAGAGTCCTGACCACTCGACTCAGGATCCCAGACTGGGACTATGTACTGGGTACATCAGCAACCCTAAAAGCAGAAATGAGTTCGCCGCCAGTGCATACAGAGTATAGAATACTCCGTATATGTATACAGAGTATGTACAGAATACGTTTTACCTGCCTCGGAACTCATCATGCGGCCCTAGGTATCGTCCCTGGGCTAGGCACTCACATCATACATGCACGCTGCAGCGCTTTCGCCCATAATGCCTGAAGTGGGATAGAGTGTCCCCCGAGTTATAAGGTAGGTACTAGGTAGTCTGTGTGCACGCATTGAGCCGGGCAGATTTGGGCATGGGAAGTTGGGAACACATTCCTTATTTAGGTACTCTGGAGTCTGTAGCCACTTGCGTTTCCTGATGCGCTGGCCAGTGACCACACTGCCATCTCGTGATCTCAGGGCGCGATCTCGGGCGACCATGGCTCGGTATTCCCTCGAGCCGAATTGGACTTCCTGGGGCTGTGGAGTCTCTGCCGGCCGGTGGTGATGCGCTTGATGATACCGTAGCCTCCGTAGCACCAAAACCATGTGAAGTGGCTCGCAATTTGAGTCGCAGGGATCTCTCCCTCTTTAATGCACAAGTTCGAAAGAAGGAAGGCAGGAAGGAGCAGGGCTGGAAAGGCAGGCTTGGAGTCAACAGAGCGACAACTACTCCGTAGAGCAGGTTCGCAACCAAAAGCAAAAGCGAGTATAAGACCTGATCAGATCAGTTGTGCTTTTGTTCCCACGCTAATGCAGGAACCGGTCTGCAGGTTGCAGCCTGCCACACTGCATGTTGCCATGTACTCCGTATATGATGTACACATCATGATGATCCCTCGTCCTCGTACCGGCCACCAACCATGTGTCGCTCAAAACACCGGACTGGAACTGGCCTCGTTTTTGAACCGAAACTCATGTGAGCTCCCTGCCCATCATTTCGCGCTGTACCTATGCAACGACGCTCGCCATCTCGTCTGAGTTGGCACATTATACATATGTATGTACCTACGTACCCTGATGCAGCGTTGTCTTTGTAGCCCCTCGTCATCTTGAATCATTGAACTGCAAACGACTGGTAAAACTGAACTGACCCGACCGACACTGACAGATCTTCCTGCTTCATACGCAAAGCCGTGGTACAATATCTTCATCTTTGCTGAACAAAAGTTGAAATTATCGTCACGTTGATGGCGTCCCTGCGATGCATACCTACAGCTCGGTTTTGTTCCTGCCAGTGCCAAGAGGCTATTTTTAATTCTTCCCGCTTGGATCTCGGCACCGTGGGCAGATCGGCTTGTCGTGGCACGGTGCTGCGCAACCCTATTTGCGCTTCAACGTTTGTCAATCAACCAATCGCACGGCTGACGATGACGATATTGTCGCTTTGTTTCAAGTTTCACCGCTACGACCTTCGCCACCACGAGAACAACACAAGTTCCGTGCAACTGCTGAAACTGATGACGCCTGTGAAGCAGTGAGCACCTGAACTCTGTCTGAAGGCAACTTTGGATAGGTATAGGTACATAGGTAGGTATGACGCCGAGGAATTGCTGGCTGTCGTTGCACAGACAGTTACTCCGTAGGTAGTTGTCGCTCATTCACGCTAGCATGTACTCCGTAGCTTGTGCGCAATGAACTCGACGCAACGCAATGAACTTCGTCGCCACTTGAGTCATCTGAAGAAAGAGTATTTCCGTAAAAATCGCAGACCCTTCAATGCGTTCGACGTCCTGGATGCACTTTGCAGGGATCAATGTGTTACAACGACGGCCAAGTGCCACGAGGGCACTCGTATTCGAGATGTCATTTCTTCCATGGCTACATATAAGCCACCAATGACCATAAAAGATGCGAAGCAAGAACGTTGCGTAGTGGCAGGAATTAAGCAATTTAATAGCAGGGAAATTAATAAACTACAACGAAAAGATGTGCGGGCGGGTTGTCCCCACATGGAAGTCATCTCTCTCTCCCAAGTTATCCCAACTCGCCCTCGCCGACTTGAGCTTGTGTCATTCGCGAGCACTTCTAAAGGGGCACTTCCCCTGACTTATTCGCGACTTTGTCATATCAATCCTCTACTTCGTAGAACCAGGTCAAGAAGCGAGAAGGGCCGTCAAGGAGCGGGGACGACTGGAACGACACCGGCTGCGTCAATGCTGAGCAGATGACAGATGGCCTTGGAAAATGACTACGCCATCGCAGCTTTCCAAAAGAAGGAGGCCATTTGTAGGCCTCACATGACACAGACGAACAGTGTACACACGGAGCCGCTACTGTTGGTGCAGTGGCATTGTACAACACGCGGCACAGTATGAAGCCATTGAGACGTGCATTTTATCCGAAAATTTGCCGCTCAGGACCGCCCGACTTGCGCAAATGGCCCCACATGGGCACGAGAGAACCTGCACCGACTTTTGGACAGGCACAAGCAGATAAAGACGCACAACACTTGGGAATCAAGAAGGTGACTCATTCTCCTGAAGAAGCTCTGATCCGTTGATACATCATACAACCATACGGGTTCTTCGATCGGCACTGAAACTCAGACCATCTTCCCCAGCGAACCTACATCTCAAGAAGTCGAACTCGTACACTCGCTGCATCGGCATGACTCCACGGTAGCCTTGTCGTCATTCGAGCCCAAACAAGCATGCTGCATGTTGCGAACACAAGGCTGCCGGACTTATAGCAGTGTTTCCTCTCTCAGACAAAGCTCTTCCTTCCTTCACAATAAGCAAGGCCGGGACTTCTCGCCATCATGGAGGCCCAGGTGAGCACGAGAAACGCCTGCCTCCCTCCTTTTGTTGCCTTTCCAGTCGTGCCTCCCAAATCAAAATAGTTTTGAAATCTGTGCTTTATCTTGACACCAGAGCTTAGGCTTCATTCGCGTTTCATTCTCAACTTGAGAGACTTGCATGCTAATCATGACCGTTTGCTGGGATGTCTCACAGGTCGAAAATGCCGTCGAAATCTTGTCCAACCCCATGTCCGACAATTCAGTGAAGGAGCAGGCTTTCGAGTATCTCAACCAGCTGCGTTCCCACCCGCAAGGCTGGCAAGCATGCACAAATCTGTTTGCCCGGACCCCACGTGCCTCCGAGGTCGCCCGAATGGTCTGTCTCGAGGTTGTCAACTACGCCGTTCATACTCAGAGTCTTGATGCCGCGAGTTTATCGTTCCTAAAATACACACTTCTCCAATATGCCCGCCAGAGCTATGGCCCCGATGCGCAACAACCAGCAGATCCGGTGTCCTTACAGAACAAGCTTACCCAGACCTTGACCTATCTTTTTGTTTTCCTCTATCACGACGGGTGGCAAAGTTTCCTCGATGACTTCTGGGAATTGACCGGCGTGTCGAATGGCAGGGACAGTGTCGTTGGTATCCTATTCTACCTTCGAATTCTCTCTTCGATTCACGATGAGATTGCCGATATGCTGCTCTCTCGGCAAAGCAACGACGCCAAGCGAAACAACGATCTCAAGGACCAGCTCCGAGCGCAAGACATCCATAAAGTTGCTGAGTCTTGGAAGCAACTTCTAGCCAAGTATAATGATAACGACGTTCTGGTAGAATTGGTGCTGAAAGTTGTGGGCAAATGGGTCAGCTGGATGGATATATCACTCGTTGTCAATCAAGACATGATTCGCCTGCTACTTCCACTAGTCGGCCGTACCCACGCCGGTAGCGACGACAAGGTTCGAGACACGGCAATCGACACGCTGACTGAAATCTGTGGCAAGAAGATGCGCTCGGTAGACAAGATGGACTTGATTTCCTTTCTCAATCTCCAGGAAATTGTCGGACAACTTCTTGCCAGTCCCCCGCTGAGCACGAATAAGGGCTCACCAACGTATGACGTTGAGCTGGCTGAAGCTGTGGCCAAACTTGTTAATACCGGCGTGTCCGATATTGTCAAGGCTCTTGATGACGGTCAAGTGGGGGCAGACTGCAAAGAAAGGGCCAAGCAACATCTCCACGGCTTCCTCCCGTTTCTCTTGCGACTCTTTGCGGACGAGTATGACGAAGTTTGCTCTACAGTCATTCCCGCGCTTACAGATCTACTCACCTTTTTGAGGAAGTTGGGTCAGCTTCCTCCAGACTTTTCCAGCATGCTCGCGCCGATCCTGGACGCCATCATCCGGAAGATGCGGTATGACGAAACATCTACATGGGGTAACGACGACAAGCAGACAGATGAGGCCGAGTTTCAAGAATTGCGGCGAAAATTACAGAATCTGCAGAAGACCATCGCCGCGATCGATCAAGGCCTTTATATGGACATGCTCAGCAACCTAGTTGCGAATACTTTCCAGAGTCTGGATCAACGGGGATCTCAAATGGACTGGAGAGATCTTGACCTGGCTCTCTACGAAATGTACTTGTTTGGAGAGCTGGCTTTGCCTAATCACGGTCTTGGGACCAAGAATCAGCCTTCCACAGAAGCGTCTGAGCGGCTCGTGGTCATGATGCAGAAAATGGTCGGATCAGGTACGTAAACCTTTTTTTTTTGGTACAGCGGTCTTGAACCTCCTTTGAACTCTCCCATTTTAACAATCGTTCCTTAGGTATCGCCACCTCCTCTCATCCTGCTATTTTGCTGCAGTACATGGAAATCTGTGTGCGTTACTGCATCGTGTTCGAAAGTCACCCCACGTATATTCCGCAGGTGTTGGAAAATTTTGTCCGAATTGTGCATCATGAGCATGCTCGGATCAAGACGAGATCGTGGTATCTGTTTCATCGGTTCGTGAAGCAACTTCGCAGTCTGGTTGGAAATATCGCCGAGACTGTGATTTCTTCGATTGGTGACCTCTTGCCCATCAAAGCCGAAGTTCCTGGCGAGGATGCCGATGACGACATGTCATCAGATGAATCTGACCATTCAGCCAACGCCCTCTTCACCGGCCAGCTCTACCTCTTTGAGGCCATAGGGTGCATTTCCTCTACCAGCAGCACCCCGGCCGACAAGCAAGCGCTGTTTGCTCGGTTAGTCATGGAGCCTCTGTTCCGCGACATGGAATTCAATCTTGCGCGAGCCAAGTCGGGTGACGCGCAGGCTATCCTCCAGATACACCATATCGTCATGGCTCTTGGCACCCTAGCCCATGGGTACTCGGACTGGAGCCCTGGGTCCGCAGCCACCCAGCACCACCCTCCACCAGAAAAGGCGGTTTCGAACGAGTTTTCGAGGGCAGCAGGAGCCATTCTTATCGCCCTCAATCAGCTCAACTCATCAGCTGAGATCCGGACAGCCTGCCGTTCCGCCTTCTCGAGGCTCCTTGGCGTTCTCGGCTCGGCCGTGCTGCCGCAACTGCCGCAGTGGATCGAAGGCTTGTTGTCTCAGAGCTCGTCCAAGGACGAAATGGCCATGTTCTTGCGCTTACTGGACCAAGTAGTGTACGGGTTCAAGACGGAGATTTATGACGTGCTCAACGCCCTCCTCACACCGTTGCTGCAGCGAATATTTGGGGGGCTTTCTGAACCCATTACGGGGACGGACGACGAAATACAACTTGCAGAGCTCCGACGAGAGTACCTATCCTTTCTACAAATCATTTTGAACAACGGTTTGGAAGGTGTACTCATTAGTGAAGCGAACCAAGGATTCTTTGAGCCGATGGTTGCATCCATCACCGAGCTGGCCAAGACGCTGGAGGGAAATATTGGTCCCAGCCGACTTGCATTTACCCTCATGGCGCGAATCTCGGCCATTTGGGGTGGGCCAGACGTGGCAAAGATCTGTCCCAACCCCACTGCTCCCACCGGAAGCCCGAACCCTATGATACCCGGATTTGATCGTTTTATGATTGACCGCTTCCACTCAGCCTGTTGGGAAGTAATGCGCAATCCCGGCTTCCGCCCCGGGCAGGATGCCCAAACCAAGCAAGTCCTGACCGAGATTGCCGGTCTGGAACAAGTCATTTATACCAAGACAGGAGAAGTCTTTCTTCGAGAATTGCAAAACGGGCTCTTTCTCACTCCGGAAATCAACGGGGAGGAGTTTTTGAGATCACTGACAACGTCGACGGACAAGAAGACGTTTTCATCCTACTTGCAGAATCTCCTCAAGAGGAGATAATAGACAACAGAAGACGAAATAGGAGGATTTTGGGGCGCAAGATATGATGGAGCTGGTGGGATACATGACGCCGCATCAGAAGGAGGATAGGATGCATGATTTGGAATCTTGGATGGATATTCTGGAGTAAAAATCTCAATTTTCATAAATGGAGTTGGGAGGTTAGCCCTAGATAATGTTTTATATGAATAGAGGATTCAATAGAATTCAGATGATGAGAGAGTGCGGGCTTTGGCCGCTGAGTAGCAGTCGAGGGGTGAACCGTGAAATCAGCAGTTTTGCGTCTCGCTGATGTAGCAGGCCGAGCTATGATTTGGGACCTGGGGGTGGCAGTTCGGGGATGCTGTTGAAGTTATGACGGTACATAGCTGGCGCTGATGTGTGGTGTGAGATGCTAAAGTTTGTTTCAGCGTGGTAATGGCCGCTGGCGACGTTGGATATTATATTGCCGGGGAATTGGTGGAATTGTGTGGTAACGCGAGATATACTATACCATGTTATGGAAAATATAAGATGTTATTTGATGCAGAACTGGGAGACTCGAGATGCTATGATACGGTAGGGTAGCCTTGGGACTCCGATGCGGTGTGGTGACGATGAGGGGCTACATACAATACGGTATCACGATCAGAGACACCATGATGTGATGTGGGCATGCGGGATAGATACTATGGCAGGACAGATGGTTGGAATACAGTAATATGGCATTGCAGTGTTCGAACTACCATGTGTACGGCAATCAATGCTCATGTATGTACATATGTACATACATAGTACGGCATGGTAAGGTGAATAACTCATGACTGCGAGGTGGTGTGGTGATTGACATTCATCAGATGGAAGAGTCATACTTAGACACCACAGTATACAAATGCTGGACACCGTACAATGGTATGAATCAGCAGGCAAGTAGAATGTGGTGATGCCATCTTGAATATGTGACAGAAGACGCCCCCTTTAGCCGAAAAGAACATACATACATACCAATATCCAATTCCCCACGTCCTATGCACTCTTCTCTCCCCCTCAACACGCCACACACCTCTTACATCACAAAGTTCAACCGGCATCTTCTTCAGGCCATATCATCAGCAGTCTCAGATATTAATAATGTACTATTAGGTCGTACGTAGTTAGGTGTATACTGCATGCAAAAAAAAAAAAAAAAAAAAAATCCCCAACATCCCCCCCCCCAAGACCCAGACAAGCAAGCACCACCCCCCGAATCAAAAAATCAGATAACATAGCCCCCATTGCCCAGGCTTCGCCACTCCCGCACCCCCTTTGCCTCTTCCAGTTCGATGCACCACCACAGAACCTCCTTGGCCTTCTCGGCCTGGCCGCTCTCCTCATGCGCACGAGCTAGTGCAAACCATGCGTCCGTGTTGTCCCAGCCGGTCCCGAGGCGAGTCAGTCCGGAAAGGAGGGTAGATGCGCGTTCGCGAGCGGATAGGCGGTCCACAAGGGGGAGATGCGTTGCCTTGTAGGGGGCTGGTAGCTGGCCACATGTGCTTGAGGTAGCAGCAGCAGAGAAAACGCCATCAACACCATCGGCATCATTGCCATCTTTCGGAGAAACCAGCGGCGGGGGGGTGCCCGTTGTGACCGGGCCCAGCCCAAGTGGCGAAGATGGCAGCGTCTTCGTGAGGGCGTCCTGCGCGGCCTTTTGGGGCCATGTAGAGCCTGCTCTGTCGGCGTGATCGAAGAGATTCAGCGCCGGTACAGTTGGCGCAGGCAGCAACTTCTCGCTGTACACGTCCAGAAGGATGTTGGCTAACTCGGTGATGGCGACTGGGTGGTCCGGAGAGTGAGTGAGGGCCGTTTCAAAGTCCGCTTTGGCGTTGTAGGGAAGGCCTCTCGCGAGTCCCAAAAGTCCCAGCTGTTTGCGCAGTCGTTAGCGATTGAATTAGAGTAATGAGAGCAGTTTGCAGGGGCAGGGTTTTGGGGTCAATAGAAACAGGAAGAAAGGTTGAGTGGCTGCAGACTGACCTCGGACCACACATCGCCCCAAAGATCATCGATACTCCTCCTCTCCGCCCACGCGGCGCTTTCGGTCGCCCCTGATGCAGAAAGTTCTCGGCATGATTCCGACTCGATCCCCGAGAGCAGCTTCTGTGCTTCCATGACTGCGGCCCGCCCGTCTTCCAACATGCCGGCCCGACGGTAGAACCCAGCAATTGTGAGCCAGATCTTGATGAGGAGCGAGATTCTCTGAGTTTTTTCTTTCTCCTTGGAGCACTGAACCAGGGGCAGGACATTGGGCGACGCATGTGTCATCACGTCCAATGTGAAATCAGTTGTGTCGGAAGACCTCGACGTGGCGGACTTGATCGAATGAAGCGACGCGATGGGCTTTGTGCGGCCGCTGGACGGCGTCCTGGCGTGAGGCATCTTATTTAAGCTCTTAAAGAAATCAGGTTGGTCAGCCTCTGTCGTCGGAGTGAAGAACGTCTCTCCATCCACCACGGTATCTTGATGGCTTCCTGGCCCTGTGCTGGTTGCAGGCCGCGGGCGGCTACCACTGCGGGATCGCTTCTTCAGACTATTCCTCCGTCGTTCCTGGCTACCGCTGCCTTGTCGCAAACGACCTCTTGCGGAGGCCGTGGCAATCGACTCGGTCACTTGGATTGATGGATTAGCAGCAGCAGCCGCGGTCAGGGAACTGTCTGAGGTTGCCGGTCTTGAGGGCAGACCCGACTTTTCACTGACTGTGCTGACGGCGTTGCTGGCTTGCCTCGAGCCCGGTGCCAATCGATCTCGATGTCCAAATATAGTTCCTCGAATACTTCGGGTTGTGGCAGAAGTCTTGGGAGCTGTTGGTGGCGTTGCTGAAAGAGTTGCAGGAGGGGCTGGAGGAGTTGAGGAGGAGCTCGTGACTGGTGGCCGAGCTGAGAGGGTACCAAACATGCGAGAAAACAACGAGAGAAGCTCGGAGCTAGCATTGACTGCGGCGTCTGGCCCTTCAACGAGTTCCACCAACGCCAGCTGTGTCATCTTGACTTCGAGAATACTTTCTTTTTCCGAGTCGTCCATGTCGTCCACCAAGCCACGAGTAGGTGCACCTGAGGCCCCCCCATTGGCGGCAGCATTCTCTTTGAGGTGGTCACTCCGGAAGCTTTCTTCGGCCTTACCAAAGAGAACAGAAGGGTCCTTGAATTGCTCCAAAGCGCCCTCGCAGGCCCGAGAGGCCATGGTAAAGTCCTGTCTAGCGCTCAGCAGTAAAGCCAAGAGATGCCACACGGGTATCAATGTTCTTTCCTGCCAATAAGGGCCGTGATAGAGGCTGTAGCTTTCTTCTTGACCTTTGTTGCAGAGCAACGCTGATCGTACCAATTCAATGGCGGCTGTCAGCTCTCGTCTCTCTGCTAGAAGCAGGGCGAGACTGAAGTAGCTTCTAATGTCCTTCGAACGCCCGAATTCGGAAGCCAAAGATTTGCGGAGGCAGCGGATGGCTTTCGACTGTATTTCCGTTCTAGACCCTGCTTCATGCGTGATCCTGGACCAGTGCGCGTGCGACAGTCCAATTGCTTGCCAGGCAAGAGCAATGATTTGCGGCAATACGAATGCTCTTGTTCCATTGACGCCTTCGTCTCCCAAGTGGAGCGATGTGCCGTTGGCACCGTTTTCGGCAGCTCGGATCTGGGGTAGTTTGGAAAGCCAATCCTCCAGCTCGGCTCCGAGTTGCCGAGCCTTTTCGCCGGCTTCTTGATGGCCGTATCGGCAGAGAGCCATAATAGCCTGGGCCATGGTTTCCAGCACAGTACCATCGTCATCCAAACTCGCTTCTCGCTCACCTGTCTTGTGCTCTCTCGCCTTGCCTTTCTTGACAATATCCAAGTATGAGTCAAACGCGTGGAAAGCCAGGTCAAAGTCTGCCACGGCAAGATGGACAATGAATAGGGATCGGAGGATGCACGTGGAGTGGTAAGTCCGAGTCGCAGCGCTGTACAGTGTCTCGAGGACATTGCGGCTCACGGCAGCCCGACCGCCAGGCCCTAGATCCTGCTCTCTCCAGCCTCTGCCGCACAGGATGGTCCAGTTTGCCATGACCCGCTTCACAAATTCCTCAATCTCCACACGGTCTTCGTCGGCCCTAGGGAATGTTGTTTCGCTCAGGATCAGCGCTCGATAGGCAGCTTCACACTGTTTGAGTTCCATTCGAAGTTGAGCGCGGGCAGGCAGGTCGCTTGGAATCGAGTGCACATGCCCTGGGACGTAGGTCATGTCGGTTTCTAGAATTCGAGATAGGGTCTCGTAGTACTCGGCCCATATTCTCCGTCGCGGCACAGAGCCCTTGAACCCGACTCCACCAGTGACTGGTGCCCCCATGATGTCCCAGTACCTCGCCCAAGCTCGAAAACCGGCAATAGAGTCGGGGTCGTCCAGATTCAATTCGTCATGGTCCACAGCCTGGCTTGAAAGCATGCAGAACTCAGTCAGAAAGAGTTCGGACCAGTATCGCAGCTGCTTGCGCACCCCATGACCACACCATACTCCCTCCAAGGATGGCGCGGCGGACCTCAGAGCCAAGAGTGCCTCCTTCCGTTGGTCGGTGCGCATGAAGCAATTAGCTTGCAAGTAGCCAGCCTTCAGGGCGCACAAATTGGTCCACTCCGAGATGGTCTCTGTGGAGCTGGGCGAGATCCCTTCAGCCTCGAGGCTCGTGGGGAGTGAAGCAAGAGCTTCGCTATATTCTCCGACTACCCAGTGCAGCCATCCCGTGCAAACTCTGGCCTGAAATCTATCTTCTTGGTAATGGCTCTCCTGCCCGATGGCGGCAGCTAAGTTCGGAAATCGATTCGACACCTCGAGGTCCTCCGCGGTTTGAGCAGCCGAGGGTCGTGCACCTGCAGCCGTTGCTTGAGAGATGGCGCATTCGGTTTCAGCAGCCAAGGTGAGGCCTAAGAAACACACATTAGTTTCCTTACGATTTCGAGTAGAGGCTAGCATAAATCAGTGTAGATTGGAGCTTCGATCGTTGAGAAACCGGACACGTACATGTCCTCTCAGGAGCATGCTTGCGGACCTTGCGGACCAGCTCCGGCACAGCATCCCAGTTGCCCTCACAGCGAGCGCCATGGAGCTGCTCGATGTAATTTATGGCTTTAACCTAGACGAGTGGAACAATCCGTATCAGTTTGGTATCTTGCCTCGTCGGGCACGCTGCGGATGAGTACCGTACATTCATGGCGCGACCAGATCAGGGGCTGTGACAGACTAGACTCGGGGAGGCGCCAGCAGCATCGCGAAAGACACAACAAGCAAGACGAATAGAGCACGCACGATGGCGAAGGGCGGCCAGACACCAATCCGAGAAGAACTAGCAAAGCAGCAGGCGTTGAGAAGGACGAAGGTGTCGGAAGTCGGGGTCGGTCGGTGCTGATGGCGGTTGAGTGGAAAGACAATGCATCCAAACACGGCATGGCGCATCCCTCGGCAGTCACCTTGGCGCTCCACTACAGCGTCTGATCAGTGGTCATGGCCCCTGAGAGCGACGGTACAGAGCCCCAAACCACCCCCTGGAGCCCAGCAGCTTGCAGGCTGCAGCTGCCAGCAAGCTCATGTGGAGCCCATGAGCAGGAGGGGCTTTCCCAACTCGGACTAGCGAGCTTGTGAACGGCAGAAAAAAGTTCGTCCAGCCTTCGCGTCGTTGGAACTTGGTAGAGATCTTGGACGTTGATCAGAACGTTTCGGTTTCCAAGGGATCTGTAGTACTCAATAGGCTTTTGCGAGTTCTCAGAACATCTACATAAACTTCAACGCGGCGAATTTTCCATTCCCAAGAGCCTTCGACCCCTAACCTGCTCTAAGCGCAACGACGATACTACCTCATGGGACTTTGTCTGTCGACAACACCAACTCATAAGCCTTTGGGCTGACAAACCAAGACATCGACCCTCTCAGCACGTGAATATCAAAGGCAGTCAAAACAACTTTTCACACCGTCCGAAAATAACCAGCCATGGCTCCACTGCCTCCTCCAGATTTGAAGGTACTCTGCAGAAAGTTGGCTTCCATACCTCCGGCACAACTGCCGACTGCGATTCCTTCACTATCAAAACACATAATACGCTGCAGAGATGTACTGTCCTCGCCGCAGGACCCTAAAACCAAGGATGACAGAGCTCAAAGTGCGCAGCTCGTACACGCAATGCGAACCAGCGTGACCTCGCTACTCAATGGACGCAGTTGTGAGGGCAGGTTCGCCGCCATTGGCCTGGTCAAGGCTATCATTGATGTGGGAGGTTGGGAGATGCTTCATACATCGGATACATGGGTTCGCGGCCTGTTGTCTATCGTCCAGGTATGTCAGGGACTCTTGTGAGAATGCGCAGTAGACGATTTGAGCTGACATGGCGGTGTGGCACAGAAAGGCGATCCGTTCGCGTCCAAGGAACTCGCCATCTTGACCTTGACGCACATTTATGTGGCCGTACAGCCATACCAGACCCTCGTGCGCGAGATAGCTACGGCAACTATTCCGACCTTCATCACGGCATGTCTTCAACTCATCAAGCCCCATGCTTCGGGCAGAGCGCCTGCTCCTTTGAGCACCGTGGAAACCATATGTGGCGCTTTCTCGACGCTGATTCCTCTGTACCCTGCCACTTTCAGACCCAACAGCTCAGCCATGAGGTCTGCTATCAGGTGCTACTTGGCACCCACGCTCACAGATGATCTCTTGGCCCCTCAGTCATTACAAAGAGCCGCCAGAAAACTAGTCATATCTCTTCCGCATGTGGCAGCCAAATCTAATGGGGGCGACGAATGGGCAAAGCTAGTGGACGGCTTGCTGCGAGAGCTGCATGCTACTGGTGATCAGGTTTTACGTGCAGTAGACGAGTCTTGGGAGGGCACATCAGGCTACACGAGACACAGGGTTGACCCTGAGGTTGAACCCGCGGGAGGAAGCGGTTCAGGTGACCAGCTGCCCCGATGGACGAGTCTTGCATCAGGAGTGGACCGTCTGGTCGGCATTTTCCAGTATCTGGCTGACTGCCTGAGTTATCCAACAAAATCATCTGTCATGGTTCCCATCAGCGCCCTCATGGATGCGGTCTCCAGAGTCTGCTTGATTGCAAGGCTGAACCCGAAATCCCAAACGTGGGATCAAGCTTTGGAGACGAATGCCGCCATCAGTCGCGAAGAAAAGGAGGAACTTTGGAGCTGTATGCCAGACATTCATTTATCGGCTCTCGCGTTGACGTCGCAAATGTTGCACAGGTTTGGTCAGGGGATGACTCCATTGATACCTGAAATACTCGACCACTTGGTCCGGGTGTTCAAATCCGGTATTGCGAACCCAGCCATCAGAATGGCGGGATACGACCTCCTCAATAGCATCCTGACACTCGTTGGCCCGACCATGTCGAGAGCAGCTGTAGGCTCCATAGAGCCTTTGATCGCTGCTTGCTGTCGTGACCTGCAAGAAGACGCAGGTTTTCTCAAGCCTTCCACCAAGCCCTCCACGGCCTCAGCCACGGACGCAAAGAAGAAGAAGGGCAGCGGCAATAGTAACAACAAGAGCAACAGCCTCGCCAACGCAGACCTCTTTCTTCAGCCGCAAGCGCATGCAGCTGAGACCTCCATATCTCTGGAACCTCCCCACAAGGCCGCAGCTAATGGACTCTTGACAAGTCTGCTGTCAAATCTGCCACAGCACCATCTCAAACCTACTCTCCGCGGCCTGATGGACAAGACAGCCATCTTGGCGAGAAACCGCGATGCGATGGTAGCCAGCGTTCTCAATCCTTACAAGGACCAGCGCGGCCGTATGTATCCCACCATTCTGCCCCATCTGTCACAACAATACCCCCATGACCAGGGCCTCGAGATCCTACGAAGCAACCTCCGCACGTCCAGCACCCCGAGCAACACCGACATGCTCGCCAGCGTAACAGCCGTCGAGCAAGACAGCGAAGACGACAATTCTGAAGACGGCCATGAGGATGACCAAGATGAGGAAATGCGCGATGCCGACGAGCCCCTGGAATCCACCAGCAAGCAGACTCTCCAAGACGTCCTCCACTCCGCCGCGCAACAAAGCGAGACAATGGACGGAAATGGGACCGCTAGTCTGCTGCCAGTACAAAGTAACCCTTTCGAAGCCAAAGCACCCAACACACATGGCTCGGCCGATGAGAGCCGCTCCACCACCGCTGAGTCGCCAGCGAAGCGCAAACACGAAGATGCGTATGTTGCGCCATCGAAGCGTCAGGAGACGGCTCCGCCTGCGGTACTCCCTGCTACTGTACGGGCGGAAGACGATGAAAGTGGCGACGATAGTGATGGGAGCGTCCATCTGAACATGGAACTAGATGACGATGATGATGATGATGACGAGGACGAGCCCATGTAGAGAGGCTGTTACCATAATACCAGTTCAACTTGGATATGTACACGCAAATCTCAATCGAACTAACTTGATCGCGAGGGCTGCTTTTTGCGGCTCGCGTTTCTTGCCCTTTTCCAGCCATCATGCAAGATAGTCATGTTGCTATCAAAAAGACCAAATATCCATGTACGCCATAGAACTTTCTACATAGATCGCTCCTCACGCTCTCCTCGATAATGCGCCAATCTTGCACGACCCCAACACTCACCAAACCAAAGGCCGATAAAAAAGAAAAGTTGTAGTCTGCTCCTGCATCCAAATCTCTACAATTTGCTTCCTGAATGTACATGCAACTTCGCGAATCAAGAAAAGAACATCCCTAGATCAAGTGTGCGTGCAAAAACGCGAGGCAACCCCAAACGCCGTTTCCGAGGTATCCAAGCCCAACCTCCCCAAACATCTCATCGACATGACGACACGAGCGTGTTTCACAAGTTGTTCTCTTCCTCGCAGCAAGTCCCACATCCTTATGGCAGATAATCGCCCCTGGAAGAGACAGGAGAGAAATAGGTGCACCTAAAGACCGGGGGAAGCCAAGAGGCGAAAAGAAAAAGAAGAAGAAAACAGCAGCACGTAGAGTCTATCCCATTTAAAACCAACGCAGCTCAATCCCTCAGCCACGCTCTCCGCTTCTCCTCCTTCCTCGCCTTCCTCTTCTCCTTGAAGGCCTTCAACTCCGCCTTGGAGATTCTCTTATTCGACCGCTCCGCTTTCAGACTGCGGCCGTCATCCGCGTTCGCGGCAGCATCGACATCGAAAAAGGCATTCATCTGTCGCTTGGACTTGGCCTCGTCGGCGTGCCGGCTTGGTCCCGCGTCCGGTTGCTGAAAGTGGCCCGTGAAGCGGTTGAAGCCTGCCGTGGCAACGAACGGCTCGTCTTCTAAGCTAGGAACCTCGGGAAGAATGGCTGGGTCATCGGGCTGGACGTATTTTTGGGCGTACCATGCGTTGGGGTCGTAGTCGCCGTGGATGGCGGGGTTGTAACCCCCCACGAGGTCGTCGCTGGAGGAGGAAGCAATCGCGGATGCTGTTGATGCTGGAGCTGCAGCATGAACGGGAGCTAGAAGGACAGAGCCGTCGTTCGAGGGTGCGGCGGCAGAGTCTGCGGTGGATGGGATGTGCGGGGCGCGCGGGTTCTCCCATTGCGTGTTGCCTGTGAAGCGATTGTAGAAGAACCAGGCCTGTGTGTTGGGGTCCCAGAGACAGTCCCATCCATCGTCGGCCTGTGGGATGGGCTCTTCCGGTAGGGGTGGTCCGGAAGAAGCGTCTGGGAGAGGTTCTGCGGGCAGAGGAGGCGCCGACGCGAGATTGTCTCCGTCTCTGCCATCGATCTCACCCTCTTCTTTTTCTACCGAGTTCGATCGCGATGTCGAAGACGCATCGTCTCCGTCTATATGAGCGTCATCCTCCTCTGGCGCTGTCGCATCTTCCGTCTCTCCATCTTGATGCAGCGACGGAACCGCAATTTTTGGGTCTGATTCCGTCGCGGGCTGAGGCGAAGGCGCTGCGGCCTCTGCCCGCTCGGGGGTGGATGCAGGAGCGCTCATGGCTATGGACTCTGCTCTGCTCTGCTCTTTTTCCAAACTAGAGTGGCGAGGGATCTGTCATCTATAATGGTGAGCATCCCGAAGGTAGAGTCTTTGCATCGTGATACGTTTTATGGACCTGAGACTTAGCAAGATCGGTGATTCTGATGTGTGCGGTCGCGAAGGAATGGAAAAGGAAAAGAAAACCCCAACAAGTCAAGATAATTCCCTTTCCAAGCGGTGCGAAAAACCGAGGATGGAAGAATTCAGGGTCCAGAAAGAAAGCAAAGCACTCAGAAGCGGGATTGCGATCGCTCGCGCTTGATCTTGGATGCGCTGTTTCTTTTGCGACGAGGATCTCGTGCAGTGCAGCGACGTCGGTGATGGTTCGATGAGTTGTCGTGACTCGTGATGGTGAGCGGAACATCCTGTATCCGAAGCGCCGTGTTGAAAAGAGAGCTGTCGGCCCGCGCTTCGGGAATCGGGACGAAGCTACGGAGTAGGTACCTAGGTACCTACAGGCTACGGAGTAGGCTAAGGTGAGTTAGCAACGGAGTATGTACTCCGTATAGTGGGCCGTTTTAGGGCGCAATGAGCGGCGTCATTCGCTGATTTCTTCCCGAGAAACTCGCGTCTACACATAAACAACAGAACAGCATTGCAACGGAATTGAGGCCAAGAGACCTGATACTGGTTGCACAACGGCCTGGCCAGTGACCGGGATGTCTCTTCCATTACCTAGTTATGTACTTCTCAAAACTATCGTCAACAGATTTAATGTGCACATCCATTCACATTGCCCGCCACGAGTTCTCCACGCATGGCTCCCTCGAACCTGACACACAGTACACTGCTTCACTCGATGCTGTTTTGAATGCTGCAATCGAGAGACAATATGTGGCTCGTGCGTTGACGGAAACTCCATAGTTAGCAAGAACTGTTCCATGGTGTTGCATGATGCATCTGTTCGTATTTTTCTATTTCTGTCTTTTCCGTCCTCTTTCTTTGATCTGGCTATCTTATACGAATACATAGGTACCATAATCATTTGTCTACTGAATTGGGCTGATAACAGCGAAAGAAGCATCCTTGCTTTCCCGAGAGCGCGACTCTCGTGACCACTGACGATGCATTATCCCTCCGCAATCCTCACCACCGCGCAATGCCTCGCCCTCGCCACGACCGCCCTCACAGCTGCCACGCCCATCTCCGACTCCAAATGCACATGCTATCTCACCAACGGCACCGAACCAGCATTCTACAAAGCCCATCGATTCTTCGACTTCCGCGATCTTACCGACTACGCCTCCAGCAACGGCCCCGACGTGCTCTCCTCGATCCAAGACACGTCCTCCGCACCCCCCACGAGCTCCTTCTTCACCTCCGACCTCTGGACATCGACCTGGCAGACTCAATCATGGAACAATTCCAAGCCGGGGAAGCTCAACGGCGACGCGACCATCCTGATGGTCACCTCGCCTAACAACATCTACATCCAAGCCACCGACGAGCACGACAGCGCGCCATCCCCCTCAAGCACATATCTCACCCTGCGCACCTCTCGACAGCGCGGCTTTCAATCCTCGTCTGAATTCCAAGCCGTCTCCTCCGCCTACCACTACCTATCCCTCCGGATGCTCGCCCGCACGACGGGCAACCCCGGTGCCGTATCCGCCGTGTTCACCTATCGCGACGCCCAAGCCCTGCCGGAGATCCAAGAAGCAGATATGGAGATCGTAACGCGCGGACCCAAGAACAGAGTCCAGTACACCAACCAGCCGGCATACACGACCGATGGCTCCGGCGGTGGCGATGTCATCGCGCGCGCTTCCCGTAACGCGACAATGCCCCATGGGAAAACATGGTCAGACTGGGCCGTCTACAGACTGGATTGGACGCCCAAGCAGAGTGTTTGGTATATCGACGGCCAGCAAGTCGCCAGTATAGCCTTTCAGGTACCTCGCGACCCGGCGGGCATACACGTCAACTCCTGGAGCGATGGAGGGTCCTGGAGCGGCAATATGAGCGAAGGCGATCAGGCCAGTCTGCAGATTCAATGGATCGAGATGCTGTACAATACGACGGAGAAGACGACGGAGGGGCGAGATGAAGATGCTACAAGCGGGGATGATCAAGGCTGCCGAGTGGTGTGCAGCATTGATGAAGCTCCCCAGGTAGGAGCTGTTGCGAAGCTATGGGGCGTGGAGAGTAACCGGGCAGTAATGCCTGTTAGGGGGGGTGCGAGGGCATTGCTGCTCTGTTGGAGTGTTTCGTTGGTGTTGGCCCAGATGGTGTGAGGCACGACGATGATGGCGATGGCGATGGTGATGATGGTGATGATGACGATGATGAAGGCTTCTTTCGTGCGTGCCTATTTTGTGTTGTTGTCTGAACTATCAACATGAAGCCCATGATGATGATGGACTTCTAGCCGACATCCCAGTCACGGCAAAGAGTTCGGCGGAGCTTATTAGTAGCCACTCCGTTTGTACAGTAACGACCCGATGGGCCGTACTCGCTTCAGTCGCTAAGGGGACCAATCCCAAAATAACCATGGAATGTAAGCCCCAGACGCCTGCAGGTCTGATACGGAGTAGTGGAAAAGAAATGGTCATTCAGAACCAAATAATGTCTGGTTCCGGCAAATAGGTAACCGTACTACTGTGTACTGGTCGGCGCTGGGCGGTGAGGTAGGTAGGTATGTCCAGGACACGACTTGGGGACCGTTTGATGAAGAAATAGAAAGCCTCCAAGTCTTCCTCACCACAACATTCCTGTGAAACGCGTACCGTACCTACTCCGTACGAAGAACAAGACACGTCCTGGCCCTCCACACCACCAACTGGCCTTTAGTTGCACAGAATTGGTCAAATGAGCCACAAAGATGCCTTAGCCTACATATTACTCCTACTCCGTACAGTGTCCTCCCCCAGACGCTTGTAGGTACATATATGTACATACTCCGGAGTCCGTACAAGGACCGGAACATTTCGTCCCGCTCTGGCTCCAGCGCCCCCCCCCCCCTTATTACGAATAGAGACGCAAAGCTTCTTGGGACGGATGAACGCATTGTTTCGCGTGGGCGGACAGAAGGGAAGTGGGGTGAGTGGGGAGATTGTGCACAAGCTGGGGAAAATAGAGTTTTTTGGGGGGGAGTTCGTGTGATGAAGGTACGGACCGTAGATGTTAATTCGTACGGGCGAAGTCTTGCCGAGGATCTTTCCTTGTTGTAACTGACTGACTGACTGACTGACTGTCTGACTGACTGAAATATTGAAGCCTTGCCCACTAGATAGATACGCCAAACTCCTCTCATCAACCATCATCCCCTCAAATAGACAAGAGCTGGCTTTATTTCATCCTTCCCCGCCGCCTGCTGACCAGTGACAAGGCCAGCCAGCCCCAGCCCCATTGGTAACTTATTGTACAGTATGTACACCAAACTTACAAAGTCAACCACACCCTTGGAAGTTGAAAGAGAAAACCCCCAGACCCGACCCGCTTCGCCGAAGACCCGTTCCCCCCCTTTCCTCCCTGAGGCTTCCTTCCCCCCCCCCCCGGCCCGGCTCCAGCCCCGCGCTTCCCACCCCCGGGAAAACCCCCACCGCACTTGAGAGTTCGGCCTTGTTCTGTCCTCGTGACCTGAAGAACAACGCAACCTCCAAGGGCCCGAGATCCTCCACCTCCACACCAAATACCTACATTGTACTCCGTACAAAACCTAGAATAGCATAGGTAGGTACACAGGTAGGTATCTAAGTGCAAGCCGGGGCTCTGGAAATCGCCAACGGAAGAAAAGGTTGCGGTAGGTACAACCTCCGTGCGGAAAAAGTACCGTCCCCCCCCCCCCCGAATCGCCCATCCAGACGTCCGTCCCATGGTAGGTACATAGCATCAAGTTGTCCAGAATTCTGGAATTCTTGCTTCCGAATTGTTGCGTCTCCCCCCCCCCCGCTTATTATGCACTCGGAGTAGAAAGCCACTGCGGCTGTGTAGGTACGTTAGGTACCTATGTACATACGGAGTGTACTCCGTACATGCTACCTAGGTACCTTATGCACTCCGTGTTTTATATCATCCGACTCCTACGCTAGGTGTACCTCTTGGGCCTTGTGCTGCGGAGAATAGAGCACCCCCGCGAAAAAGGAAAAAAAAAGACATGCGAGACAAACTGCGACATATGCACGTTAGTTTCTGACTCTGTACTCAGTACCTACATACATCCTGTACTCCGTACTCTGTACTGTTACAACCGTTGAACGGCCGGACTCTGTGTCTCCGAGGAGAAAGCTGGAATGAAGAAAAACATGACGTTGCTCCATTTCGCAGTTTCAATTTATGTCTTTTCAATACAGCATTCAATGTGCGCCCGGCGCCAAGTCTTTTGCAAAGGGCAGTGCAAAGTACCTCCTCCTTAAGCGTGAACGTCTGCTGCATGAATCATTCCGTCGGACCAAAGAACACTTTGTCTTTCCTGTAAACCGTCCATCCGGGTGGACCGGCCTTCATCAGGACGCTTAGGTAGATCGGTACATACGCAAGCGCCAGCGAGAAAAGGGCTCAGGCTGCACAGCACAACACTGACCAAGCAACATAATAACTTTTATAAAATGACAACTGCAACGAATTCGGCACAGCCGCAGTACCAAGTCAGTCTTTATGGCTTTCGCGCAAATATAGTGATACAGTGCTCCAGATTTTCCCTTTTTTTTCCTTTTCTAAGCGTCTCAGCTTAGAGTGAGCCGACTTCGCGTTGAAAACAGTGGACACCCGAACAGCAGAGCCCCGCGCTCTTCATTTTTGATGGATGATCCTTGTCTTCACAAGGGACAAGGTAGGTACACCCCTGTCACCACCTTCCATGATCCGCTTCGGTATTTTCCAACCGGCGATCGATTCTATGCACTGCGCACAGACTCCGGGTTCACACATGTATCGGTGAACAGTTCGCTTCTACATCCAGGTACGGTCGGAGACCCTCGTGCTCACTGATCAAGGTCGAAGCTGGCCAGTATTTTTGTTCTTGTTTCCATGAATGCATGTAGAGGATAAACAACAGAATAGGAGTCGATACAGATTTCTTCGTACTGGCGTGCGTTTCTCATGGGCCGCGTCAGTGCATCGTTGGTGCACATATTTTGATAAAAAGAGTTTTGAGCTCCATCACCGCATGCTGGTCTGATCGAAGGGGAACTGTTGAGGAGGAAACGCCATGCTCGCGCTCAAGCCAAATGGGTCCCAATCCTGATTATTGAGAAGCGAAGGTGTCATGGGCTGGAAAGGCTGTCCAGTCATAGACGTCTGCTGGCCACCATGCTCATGGTGCGGTGGCGCTGTAGATGTTGGCGAAAGTAGCATAGTGTGTGTTGTATCGTCAGTAAAAGCGACATTAAAACCGCGAGATCCACCAGAAGTTTCGAGTTCGGAATCATCCACCATTTCACTGTTATTATCGTACTCGTGGTCTGTCATGATTCAAGTCGTCAGTGTTTCCCACCATTCACCCACACGTCCCTTGAAGAACGACTCACCCATCTGATCGGCCTGGTTTTGGAAGCAAGGTGTCGGGTAGAAGGAAGCGCCAGCGCATGCTACCGAACTGCGAGGAGTAATAGCCTGCAGCACCGAGCTTCTGGGGCCCTGTGAGGCACCAGAAAGAGACGAAATGTGCTGGCGGCCGAAACCTGACACAGATCCTCGCATGGAGATGCTGTCTGAAGGAGCAGGAGAAAAGTTTGAGCACACCGTGGTAGGTGAGCGGGCGTGAGCTGATGCGATAGGGCGATTCTTCGGTGAAGTGGCTGACTTTCGGGCCTGGAAGCCAGCTGGGTCTAGCTTGTGTGCACTGCTTGCATTGGACTTGCGATTGTGATGCTGCCGGTTCATAATGGGCCTCTGGATGGTCGGCGGCTGTACCAGATTTTGCGGAACGTGTGCCGGGCCTAGATTCGGACTATCCGTCTTTGCCTGCAACTCGGCTTGAACATCAATGCCTAACGGAAAGAAGTCATGTTAGCACCCTGCGTCGTCAATCGCTTGCACTCAACAGAGCAGGAGGTAGTGACCTTTTTCGAGAAGGATTCGCTCCAGCAGCGAATTTTTGTACCGCAACATCAAGCACTCATCCGCAGCGTTTCGATGAGCCGCCTGCAAATTATGCAAATTGGATTCGTGAACACGAATCGTTTCCTCCAGTTGTTTGATGTACTCGGTCCGGCGCTCGCGAAAAGCGGCTTGAGCCTGACGGTTGCGCTGCTTGCGCTCCTCCGACGTTGCATAGATCTGACGTCATCATGCCGGTCAGTGATGCGAGTTTCATGCGGGGAAGTAGGATGAGAAGAAGTTGCCAATGGCGGATAATAAGCGTGTCGAAAATGTGCCGAAAATTTGGGAGAGAAAGACAAGAGATGACCCATGAGGTGGGAGAGATAGGGCAGGGTGACTGGCGGGGAATTCGTTTTAAATAAAGCGTGCCAGAATGCTGGACAACAAGCAAGTTGTTTATCCATTGTGCATTGTGCATTGGGCTGACTGGGGCCAAAGGAGAAGGTGAGGTGTATTATGCAAGGGGCGACATGGACGACGGACATGGTGACAGCGCGCAACAAGAAGCGAGCGGGAGGTGTCAGTATGTATGTGTGAGACTCACCGGCTTGCGTCCGCCCTTCCTCTTGGGTTGCTGGCCATCCTGGAGGGGATTGTTGGTGTTGGTGTTGGCCGAGGCAGGCGCAGATGCATTGTGATCCCCCTCGATGGGAGAGTCAACAGAGTCATCGGAATCATCAGGATGCGGGGGCTCGGGCTTGCTGTCGACGGACATGTCGTCGGCCATCCCAAGGGTCGCGGCGCAGGACTTCTGCAAGATGACAGCCGCCGTGCGACAGCGCCCCGATCTCGAGGGAAACAAAACGATAAGCAGCGACGGCCAGCAGCGTCCAGCGTCAACGCGAGGCCGAAGGAAGGCGACAAGTCGGCGGCGAGTGACAGCAGCGATAGGATGAAGTCGGAGGCTCCTGTGCCGTTTGGGATAACGATCAAGATTCTGCTTGGTAGATAAAAGGCTTGCAAAAGGGCTGTACTCTGGACTCTGGAGAGGCTGCAGTGGCGGGCCGGGAAGGCGTCCTTGGGTCTCGTGCTCGTCTGCCTTGGCACCTTCGTTCCGGACGAGGTTGCTGGATCAGGCGCCGGTTCTGTTGCAATGAAGTCGAGCGGCTGTGACGATATGTACAGTATTTTGTATGTAACTCCGCGGCAGCGTCTGCGGCGCTTTTATTAAGAAGTTAAGAAGTCATGGTCTGTCCCGCGTCTGCCTCCCGGTTACCGTCTCCGTGGTGGCCGACTCGCTGCAAAGATGGCTCCATTGTCCAAAGAAGAGTACTCGTCCAAAAGAATCGTCGGCTCTTCTTCTTGCCAGACACATTGCCAAGCCGCAGCCCCCCCCCGTCCGTCTCCGTCCGCCAGCATTAGCAGCATTAGCAGCATTAGCAACATCAGCCAGCGTTCGCAGCATGCAGAATTTCGCAAAGCGTTCGCATTGATCCGTCCCGCCCACCGCTCCGTCGCGAGGCTGCTGGGGAACCTTTTCTGGATCCTCATTCGCTGTACTCTGCGAGCTGCCCCAGACCAATCGACCAATCCCCCCACCCCCAGCTCCCCAGTCCCAAGCCGGGTGGAGCGAGGTCGGACTTGCATTGCATAAGCCGACCGTGGTGTCTAGGAATCCCCCATTTTGCGATTCTGCGTTGGTCTGCGAGGCACCTTCGACAGCAAATCGAGGAGGGCGTGGGAAGCCTTGAATGTATCGACGAGAAGCCGTGGACCGTGGACGTGTGCACTCCGTTGTCATGTTCCGCTTTTTTCAGCTTGGCTTTCAGCTTTTCTAGCTTGGGTCCTGGAAAGAAGCGTTGCGGGACAACATAGCGTGAGCTTTGGGGTCATGTGCCGGTCCCGACTCCCAAGTCCTAACAGACCCGCGAAATCGTGGTGCCAATCCCCGCCATCCTCCGTCTAACCGGGGGCCTCGTTCGGGCTGCTTCTGGTCTTGTCGGTCCCGGCCTTGTCCACCGACGCGTGACGGGCTTTGAATTTGTTGGTGTCCAAATTGTAGCAATCTCCGCCGTTGGGCCGTGAGAACACGGTCTCACACTGGCATACGATGGCTTCAAGTCGGCCAATCTACAGTACCCAAACGTATCACTATAAGTGCCTGCGTGTTTTGTCCTTCCCATAGAGTCTTGGCCGCAACTGCGTGTCCACGGGATCAATCTTGGGCATTTTGTGCGTCTGGCAAACCTCGTGGAGCGAAGCTATGCTCACTCGTCAAACTGTCAGTCGGCTAATAAACGAGCACAAGACGCACACCTTCAGGCTTCATCAAAGTTGCACCTTGAGGTCTTCTTCACGATCCACACCCCGCTTTTCGGACTTCATAGGCTATATGTATGTACATAACTGGTCTTACCTACTCCGTAGGTAGTCATGAGATGAAGTCCCTGCATCAGCGGATATAACGAGTCGTGCGCTGTGCGGCTCCATGTCTCTACTTGAATCGAGCAATCCATTGAAAGGTGCCAGGCAGCAGACTTCAGCATTCGATACCGTACATAGTAGTCCTGTAGTCCTGTAGTCCTGTCGCCTGTAGCCTGTAGCCTGTAGGTACACGTGTAAGTTGTACCTAGGTACATATGTATGTGCCTACCTACCTGTTACAACTTATTACGGGCCTGGTTTGTGATTCCTGCCATCCTTTATTATCTGTATTTGAGCCTCACATCAGCGAAAGACCTGGCTTTATCTTAAAGGCACCGTATGTGTGTTCGGGAAGCCCCACGTATCACCAATGGATAGTATTCTTACATTCAGTGACGTCAAGTGCTGAAAATTCGTATCATCGCGGCCTCTCGGACTAGGTAGATGTCTTGGTGTTGTCTGCGATACTCGACCAGCTACCCTATAGACAGTGCGAATGAGCAGTGCGAGAGTACACACACCGTGTGCGATTGCCCACCAACGGTCTGGAAGCGAGTCCACGTGAAGTAAACAAACAGCCCTGCAAGAACATCAACAAAGCCCCGTCCGTCATCAAACCAGCTTGCCCACTTGACATCATACACGAATCACGCGTTGCATTCCTCTGCTTCCCCTCCTGGTCCGCATTGCGGCACATTTCAATTTAACAGCTTTACACTTCTTATCAACTATACTTGGCTGCTTCATCGCCGAGGACGACGCAATAGCTACCATCATGTCACCGCCTCGTCGACGATCGGCCAGGTTGGCCAGTGTCAACGCTGCTAAGGTATGCCCCTTTACTTACAAGCCTCGTGCTGAACATGTTGAGTTATCTAAGCTCTCTACTGACTAGACTCACGTTCAGAACCGAGCCACTCCTGATCTGGCATCCGTCGCCGAAGTCAACGAAACGCCGTCTAGAAGATCGAGCCGACGCGTAACCGGAGACACATCCGTGCCACCGACCATACCAGAGCCCACTACACCGGTTTCCTCAGCCGTGAAGCCTCCCAGCAGCGAGATGCATCCAAGTCAATTTCGCCCCAGCACTGGTGCTCCTTCGTCAGCCCTTGGGCTCGGATTTTCTGACATCCCCAAAGATGGTCGAGGTCCCAACGGCCTAGACAGAACGCCTTCCAAGATCAGTGGGGTCCCTAGTTCAGACTTCACCTTCCGAATTGGCCGTGAAGCTATCGAGGCGGATCTGAACACTGATGCTCAACGTATGCTGCATGAGATCCGTGATCAAGCAGCCAAGATCAAAGCAACACTAGTGGCGGAACGAGAGGCCGAGGATCGTTCGGATGTTGGGGAGAGACGGATTGCGAGGCCTAGAGGCAAGGCTGGACGATTCAGTGCTGCTCACATGGCCGAGTTCAAGAAGATGGACTCAATTGAAGGCCACGCCTCTGCTTGGAGGGCACAAGAGGGTCGGTTTACACCAGTCAAAGCTGTGAAGCGTACCCCGTCCAAAGTCGATCTGGATGCCACGTCCACTTCTCAGAGGACTGTAAAATTGCGATCTACCGACCCAGTGGACCAAGAAGAGTCTCCAAATGCACGACCGAAGCCCAGCCTCAAGCGGAAATCATCTGCGGCAAATCTCGACAGCGATCGTGACAGACCGGCAGTAATCAAGAGGCAGAACGCGAACCGCACACCAGCAAAATTCTCTACAGCTGCCAGAGCGCCACCGTCTACGTCTACGTCTGCCGCCAAGAGAGTCAAGCAGCGGCAAGATGATGATGCTGCCACGACGCGGCCCCAACCGCTTGTTGCCCCGCCGCTCAGCAAGCCGAGCTCCGTTTTCTCTCGACTTGCTACAAGTCCTAAGAAGGCGCCGCTAGCTCTCTCACCAACGCGTACCAAACCATCAATCAAGCCCACGCCGTCACTAGTATTGTCACCCTCGAAGGCTAGTATGACCTCACCACCAAAGCACCCTTCAATGAGGAATTTGACCTCCACGGCCTCGACAGGTGCCGAACTGAAGCGCCGCATCATCAGCCCCCGGAGCTTTGGCAAAGTCAGGTCTATTCTGGGAGGACCCAAAAGCTCATCCGAAGATGCTAAAAGCGCTATACCGGCCCCTCAAGTTTCACAAACCCCAGATGCACCGAGAGTCCAGAAGGAACTGCTCCCCGTCCCTTTCACGACTCCCCGTCGCGTTTTGAAACGAGTGACTTTCACGCCTGATGTTGTCTCAACTCTAAATGCTCAAGCCTCGCCTTCTCCACACAGGGCTAGCAACATGAAGCTTCGCCCGGCATTGAGAACAATTGAGACGAAATACGCAGCACTCGACGAGGTTCTAGCCCAACCAAGTCCTAGCCGCTCCATCTATCCAGATCTTTCCCCCCTGAAACACCTGCTCGCTAGTCCCGCACGTCGAGCGGGTGCGGCATCTCCCTGTCGATCAGGCACATTTACCTTTCGAAGCGACCACACCATTAAATTCGCAGATCCGGCCTCCGCTGGCTTCGGAGCGTCTCCCGGCCAAAGTGGTGTACGGCACGTTAGTGGTCTTGCCGGCGCCCAGAACATACCGGGCAGTTTTCCTGATCCACCAGCATCGCCGAGTTCCGACCCGAACAAGGAGAACCAGGCTCCATCGTCGTCAATGAAGGTGCTTTCTGGCACAGCCCACGGCATGCAGAACAAGAAGCGTCATCGTGCTACCTCGGAGGATGACGATTTCGACAGCCCCCGTGCGGCCAAGAAGCGGAGGAATGAGATCGTGCCCGAGGGTCAGGACTTACTTGCGCCTAGGCTTGCCAAGGCCGGCATGAGAAGTGCCACGAAAGGTAGAGTGAATGGCTTCGCGCGTTCGCCTAGAAAGGGGCTGAGTGATCGTACGCCTGGGCGGAGTGTGGTTGGTACGCCTGCTAGGGCGAGCCCGACGAAGAAGGTGGGGAGTTTGAGTATGGATCGTTTGAATATGCTTGCTCGGCCGAAGAATCGTGCCTAGGGCTGATGCTTGCATGTCGGAAGTGGAAAAGACATGCTGTGTAGGGAGCGTTTGTGTTTTGTGTCGTTGTTGGAGCAGCATATTGCACATAGCGGGTTGCACATTGCCAGAAAGTGCCGCCGCTTGGCCTGTTTTTATTTGATCGTTGATTAGGCCACGCTAGTGAGGGGGATACAGGGACTCGGCATTGGCTCCGTTTTTTTATACTTGTAAGGGATGTTGGGCAGAGTAGAGGGGAGTTGAGTGAAAAGTGAATACAGAGGCTGTGCGAGTTTTGTTACTCTTGTTTTCATGTTAACTTCGTCGGGCCGTGTGTAGAAATGAGCTTTTAATTTCTAACATAGAAAGTGATTTGGTTGCTCTTTGTATTGAGATACCTATAAGTGGCATAGGCAATGACTATGGTAAGGTGAAATCAAGATTAAAATACGATCGTCTGAGGGGTAAGACCTCGTTGCTCTGTAGACCATGTTTGTTGCTCTGTACAGAAATCAACCTCGACTGCGAAAAGGCTGCCCCAACATGTACGCTGACGGAGTGATGGTCAAAAGGGGAAGCTCCTTCCTCACCCAAGTCCTCATGACTACTCCATCATTTGCAGGTGCGCGATCGAAACGTTGTTTTGAATCTACGCTGCCGCCTGTCGATTAACGGAACTTAGTCTCTTCTGTTGCTTAGATATCGACTTTGAGATGCATTTCGCTCTTTTCTTTCACTTTTAAACTTCTCTCAAACAAAGCATCTTCCACTCTTGATTCTTCCATTTCGACGCTTGTATTCTTCAATAGATGAAGTCCAACATCATAGCATTCTCTCAGCAATCAACATAGCTCACAGCATTGACCACAACATACATTGCAGCATCCGTAACATCATCCATAACAGCATCCATCATAGCATCGTCATTCTTTGAGCGGGCTCTTTCTACTGGTATACAACTTCTTTCGCCGGCCGAGCACAAAACGCAGACAAATCATGACTCCACGTGCACAGTTTGAGCCAGATGTTTTCACATGCACTTTCTGCTACCGTCTCTCGGCTCAAAAACCTCGTGTCCTCGGACGCTCGGCGCGGCTCACGTGCGCAGAATGCTTCTCTGTCATCATCGACCTCTCAATCTGCTGGGCATGCGGGGAGATGGTGCTCCGAGAAGCAGACACCGTGAGTTTGGGATGGTGTTTCTGGCATCGGTCTTGCTACGGCTGCCTACTCTACGGGAGCCGAAAGCTGTGCACGGGGGTGCTGGACTCGGCGAATACGAGAACCGAGGCCAACAGCACCAATCAAGATGCTACTAATGAGGGCCAGAAGCGTGGGGTAGAGATGCTGCAGGCACCTCTTTGCACGTTGTGTGCGGTCGAGTGCGAAATCGATTCGCTGGACGAGCATGGCATTCGTCAACGGGGACTCAAGAGAATCGATGTTGTGGACGGGGGGGTCACGAGACGTCGATGGATCGAGAAGTCTCGGCAGATGAGAGGGGAGAAACGCTGGCCGTCTGATGCGAGGGATGAGCAGTTGGGGCATGACCGCGAGGATCGACAGGAGAAGGGAGAGCAACAGGTGGCGGCAGCGGTTTGGGTGAACATGAATGACCCGATCAATGGACCTTCTTTCCGACCATATCCTTCGAAGCCTCTCCCATCACACATGCAGCACGGTTTCGAGTACGAGTATGAAACTCATGAAGCTCTACACACTTGTGACTTTCCAATGGGAAAGCAAGACAAAGAGATTCCTCGCGGCGTTGAGCGAGCGGAGAGGATACAGAGCCATGCCGCAGTTGACTCCTAATGAATGATGCCTAATGTTTTCTTGCAAATACACATGTGAGTGTCCTAGAGCCCAGTTGGCAGTGCGCATGATGGAGAGCAGTAGATATGAGCTTCTACCTAGACGTGTTCATCCGCATGATCGGATAGGTATTCAAAACAAAACAAGACTCATAGTCGCAGCCTCGCAGGGTTACATCAACCAGAGATGATGAGGTCGCGAATCGAGATGGCTCAGCAAAACATGGCTCATGACGTCGCTTGATTGGCCAGAGATGAAAACGGACCTACCTAGGCTGGAATGCGCATGGACTTGGTACTTTGGTAGTGCTCTGCATCAAATGGCTGGACGCAGGCTACGTAACAGAAGCGGCGCGGAGCCCTAACAAAGTCCACCACAAAAAAATACGGAATTAAGCGAAAAGGTGGGCCGAGGGCGATGGCGGGCGTTTGGCGTTCAGTTGTGCTCACTGCTGGAGCTGGTCCTCGTTGTCGCTGTGGCTGATCTACTTCTGCACAGTGAACAACGGCAGAGTCCAGACCAAGGCGGAGCGCGCAGGATCTTCCCATTGCCATCACCACACTTCAGCCCACACACAGTCTACGGTGCTTCAGCCACTCCTCCGAAGAGACTTTTGCGCGCTTAACCCTCTCCGAGGTCATGTCATCTTAAGCACCTCCCGCTTCCTCCACAAGTAGCATCTGACCGCCGACACCGACAATTCCAAGTAGCCGACTCACAAAAGGCCATCACGATGTCCCAGGTCGCTTCTCAGGTATGCTGAATTGCTGAACTTTCTTGTTGGTTGGGACCGCTCGCCATTCGCATCCAACGCCTTCTCGTGGCCTCCATGGACCCTTGGTGGTGCTGGACTTGCTGATGAGCAACTGTTGTCGAACCATCATCCTCTTCTTGACCCATCGTCAAATTGATCCTGCCCTCATCACCTGTGGACGGTTCATTGCAATGCCGTTGCTGTCTCTGCTGCATCTGCAGTTGCGCCACAAGCTTGACAACTTTCTAAAGCCATGTCCACTTCACAAAACCAATTCACCTCGACGAGAGAGCTAACAATCTGACTGTGTAGAATCGTTTCGCCTACTTTGGTATGAACACTACCTTCAAATCCTCGCCGAGCGCTCGATGATCACGTCTCTCCTGGCCATTCTGAATCTCAACGACGCCCGGATGACCGAGATGTCTCGTTCGCGACTTCGACCTTGTCCCTCTCAACTAACGCAATGCCGCAACATGGACAGGCAACGACGACGATGGTGAGGAAAAGCCCACCGTCCCCGTCAAGACCGTCGACAAGGCTTCCGCCCGTACCAACAAGCGCAACGTCGAGCCCCAGGCTCCTGCTGCTCCCACTGGCGGTGCTGGCGGCCGCCGCGGAGCTCCCCGCGGGAATGAAGGTGGTAAGTCTGGACATACATGCTCTGCCAGGTCGTCTGTGACTAGGGCCTTTTTTTGCTTATCACCCTCTAAACAAATATCCGAATGGCACCAAGATTAGATACTGACGATGTTTGGCAATAGCTTTCCGCGACCGTGGTGCCGGCAGTGACCGCAACCACGACCGCTCTACCGAAGAGGCCCCTAGAGATGGCCCTCGCGGCGGCCATGGTGCCCGCGACCGAGGTGGTGAGTCTTTCTTGGAGTCCTGAAGTCTAGCCTGGCGGCGAGATGCAGGCCATACACAAGGCCACTCGCTCTCACTTGCTGCAAGTACTAACAAGTTTTTTGATAGGCCGTGGCTCTCGCCGCCCCCGTCAGGGCGACGACCGTCACTCCACTCGATCCGGCGCTCACACGTATGCTGCTCACCCTTGACCTGTCCCCAACGCGTGCCACGTGTGCACATCCCATATGGCTGCAAGTATACTGACAAATCTGTCGCATCTAGTGGTTCCGAGAAGCAGGCTGCTTTCTCCTGGGGCGCTGTTGAGGGCGAAGCTGAACTGAATGATGAGGAGGCTGGTGAGGCTATGGCTCAATCAGAAAAGAAGGATGCTTCTGCCGAGGAAGGCGCCGTCGAGGAGCCCGCCGAACCCGAGGACAAGAGCATCTCCTTTGCCGACTACCTCGCTCAGCAGGCCGAGAAGAAGGCCGCTCTCGAAGCTGAATTCAAGGTCCGCGAGGCCAACGAGGGTAGCAAGCTCGACAAGAAGTGGGCCAACGCCAAGGCTCTCGAAAAGAATGATGACGAAGAATTCATCGCTGGCAACTACGGCAAGAAACAGCGTGAGCGTGAGCGCAAGGTCAAGCAGACCCTCGAATTCGACCCTCGCTACGTTGAGAGCGACCGCCCCGCCCGTGGTGGCGGCCGCGGTGGCCGAGGCGGACGTGGTGGACGCGGTGGTGAGCGTGGCGGCGACCGCAGCTATGGAGGCAACTCCCGCGGCGGACGTGGCAACGGTCCCGCTCCCATCAACACCAAGGACGAGTTCGCCTTCCCTAGCCTTGGTGGCAACTAAAAGATTGCCCCAAAACAAGAACTCGGCCTCCCTGCGGCGGCCGACGCCTGGGCCCGGTATTTTTGACGTATACATACTGCCGAAATACCCCTCCCACCCCCCGTACGGCTTTTATATGTGTCAACGTGGATAATGTACCCAAATAATATCAAGAGAAGAAGCCCCCCATTTCGAGTATATGTACGTGTCTGTGACCGTCTCCCCTTTTGCGTCCTTCTTTCCAGATGAACAGGGGCAAAGAGAAAAAGAAAACAAATCAACTACCAAGACGCTCGAAGTTTTGGTCAGAGGTAGATGGATGAAGAATGGAGACTATTTTCAAAGGTTGAAATTTGGGGGTTCTTTGTTTGTTATTCTTTTTTTCAGATCAGGTCCGGGCTTTTGTGGTCAGATACGTTGTGTATGTGAGGGTGAAAAAACAAGAAGCCAAATAAAAATGAAAAGTTCAAACTCTAAAAAGGATACATGTATATGCGGATCGAGGCTCATGAGGGTGGAAAGGGGGTAGAGGTGTCTTTTCAGTCTAGGCCTTGTCTATGGGGCCAGATGAATGTGATGGCCCGTCTGTGTGCTTCTCTTCTCTTTCTCTCTCTCTGTCTCCCCCTTCTCCCCGCGCCATCACATCGAGCATACCTACCTTTCTCCAGCTAAACACTACATACCTATGTAGCAGGCACGCTTCCCATCCCTAACCACAGAAGTGAAGAAAGACAATATGTAGTGGCTTGCCAGCCCCCTGACCGTGATGCTGCAGTGGTCATGGCTATCTTTTCCCTAGAACAATGGCAAGACATAGGTAGTAACAGCCAGGAGGCGCGGACCAACGTTAGATGCTCAGAGCCAAAGGACTTCTCAACTGGTACGGGCAGCTAGAATCGTGCGGTTTCGTATGTACACTGTTTACTGTTCACGTCACCTTTTGTCTTTGAGCCACCAGTGTTTCACAAAATTAGCATGTGAACAACGAAATATTGACAAACAAATGATACACGCGGTGTGATGAGAAGGGCAAAAACATGTGGGGAAGACAATGCATCTACATCTACATTCTACAGGGTTCCCTTTCCTTGTCGTTCTATCATCTAGAGGTAGGGAGACAGACGTCTGCACTCGTCTTGACCAACTGCTCTGCTTGCGTTACGTTGCGTTGCGTTGCGTAGAAGGGCGGATTAGATGAGGTAGGCAATTTCTGAGAAACAAGCGTTTGTGGACTCGTATTTCTGGAGAAAGTGTGTGCGGGATTTCTTCTTGTGACCGGGGTTTGTAGTGAGGAGAAGAAAGGAGTTTCTTTGATCGGACTTGTAAGATGATGATGTGTGTGTTGAGTCTGGACGACGTGTGAAATGAATCGTCTTGGCGCAGGGCTTCTCATGAGGGAACGCACATCAAGTTTCTCAATCATTTGTGCAGCCTCCCTCTGCACAATGCAGAGGCACGTATCACGTTTCTCTCGGATTACCTATAAGCCAGGCCTTTTGAGAATTTCTCCGTTTAGAAATACATCCCAAGTTGTACATGTATAAAATGATCAAGACTTCCTCAAAAACACTTGCTTGCTTGTTGAATTCGCGAATATGTATCCTATCCCATGGGCCATTCCTGCTGTATTATACATAATCTGTCCCCATGATACTCCATGCCCCGTTTCCTCTCGCCATTGATCCTCAACAAATTGCCCGCCCACTCATCAAGTTTTACATGGATGGTATCGTACAATGCCCCCCTGAGAACTCATGCTCACTTTTTCTCGTCCTGATGCGTGGTGCGTGGCGCCTTCGCACAACTCACTCGCTGCCTATCGTGACAATCCATCGTAACAGCCTATAGCACGGTACAGCCCATAGTACAACTTATACTGAATAGCAGAGAAAGCCATCAAGTAAAACAGTTCAAACACTGCTCATATCGCGGTGCTTCACCTCCCTACTCTCTCTTCTTACAGAACACAGAAGATGAGACAACAATCCGACGAGCCTAATCAAACCAATCCAGGCGCGAGAATAGATACCTACATTTCCAAGAAAAAGATGCACATCGGGGCAACTTCTCGGGGGATGTCCGTCATATTCATTGAGCTGGGCGCTTCTTCCCAATCACCCGTGACCCAACTACCGAAAACACCGCAGCGACTTATTCGCCAGCGGCGATACCACGGTCCCGATACCCAGCGCATTATCTCGTTCAAATACCCGAATCTTTCTGCCGGGCCCTTGGGGCGTACTCGCACAGAATATACAGATATATGTGCTTGGTATCGAGCGTCTACCCATGCTGATACATTGTCCGTGAAGCCACATTTCGCATGAGTCGCTGCAGAAAAGGACACAGATTAGCGGATTTGAGTTAAAAGGCAGCACAAGAAGAAGAAGAGCAGAGAGGGAGAGGGAAAGGGAGATGGGAGAGATGCCCCCCCCCCCCCAAAAAAAAAAAAATTAAATCAAAATTACAATCAAGAGCACAAGGATGAGCACATACCACTGGACCATGTAACTTTTTATGTCGTCCATCTTATTGTTATTGCACACGCAGCGCACGCCGTACAACTCCGGACCGTAGCTAGACTCTGTCAAGCTGGTAGGCGAGATAATTCCCCCCGGGAAACCGCCAAGTTTCGTGGCGGGGAGTGATCTTTGGAATCCTGACGTGCCAAAGCGCGGAGCTCGTCTTTTCCGATCCTCAACTACTCGTCGTAGCTCGCTCATGGCATTCCCAACGTTGTCGGATCTCTCATACACCACGGTCTCGGCTTCACTCTCCGGATCGATGACCACATCGTTGTTCATGTGCTCAATCGTACTCCTCGTCGGCCAGTGGACACTCGAGGCTGAAGATTTGCGAGGACCTGGCAGAGAGAAAGATGTGTGGAAGGAACTGTGACGACTCGGTATTATGATCGGCTCGTCATCCGTATCGTCTGAATCGTCGTTCTCGGCTGATGAGCAATACCCCCGACCGGGTGCCATGTCTTGAGAGCAGCTTCGAGTTCGAACTGTCGGGGGGGTCCTGCCGCCATCTACGGCTGTGACTGTTCGAGCACGGCCACGATCATCAATGAGTAGTCGAACATATGTGCGTGATGGGCGCGTTTGTGGAGACGTTTCAGGGATAGATGCGAGGCTGGTCATGCGCGACTGCCGTTTAAACGGAGAAGTTCTTCCCGCCATGCGAGCTGTCGACTTGCTGCTGATCGGGCGTCCCAGGTCACTTGCTGGTCTGGCCATGACAGAGTCCAGGAGTGGAAGAGAGCCCCTTCTGACAACTGTGTTCGCTCTGCTATCGCTGGCACTTCGACCAAAATCCGACCTTCCCAACGCTCTGACAGGCGAGCTGGCGATTGCTCTCTCGGGACCGTTGTACCTGTTCCTGGCCTCCCGACAGCTACTTGACCTGTAACCGCCTGGTGTCTGAGATTTGCCCGATCGAACGATTGCCGCCTCCGCAGAGCCAGACTGAAGAGGGCCACCAAACCCGGTGTTCAGGTCCGCGCACTGGTTGCGAGGGCGGTTGAACAGGAGACCGGGGTCGACTACATCACTGGCATTCGCCGGGCCAAATGAATCGTCCATGACCATCGTAATGGGAGCGTGTGTAGCTGGTAGTGAGTGGCGGTTCACGTTGGTGTAGGAAGAACTAGATTTGGATGTGCTGAAAGAGAACGATGGCCGTAGTCCTCCTGAGGGTCGTGCGTTTTGCCGATTTGACGAAGGGGGAACACTGGAGTCTTGGAATAGCTGCGATTCAGCATTCCAATCAAAGGATCCGGTATGCCGATGTGACGTAGATGGCTCGTATAACTTATGTCCTGATGTCGTACCAATGGCATCTGTGCCATTAGACGTGGACAGATCCCAGAAATCGGGTTGTGTGATGGCTGGAGCTGACATGGGGTAGCCTAAGGTGTCGCCAATATTGTCCATAAAGGCTGTAATGTCCTGTTGCAGAGGATCGACAGGGTCTGCACGGCCGAAGCCTGCGTCGATCTGCATGCTTGGCTTTGGGACGAGCGTGGGATCGCCCTTTCGAGCCGTGGGCGGCGGGGAGATGATCTGCCTGATCTCTGCTTCGGTAATGGAGCCTCGCCGAGCTCTCTTAGACGGCCTCGAAGTCTGGGAAAAGTCACAGCTTATTCGGGACCGGCGAGTTCTCTTCGTCGGGACACTTTGTTGTATGACAGATGACGCCGGTGAAGCAGGGAATGGGCGGGCGGAATCCACAGGAGACAGAGGAGCGCTCAAGTTGGATGAAAATTGGTCGACATGTGCTATTATTTCGACGTCCAAGCTCTCGGCGGAGAAGTTGCGTTTGTGACCGCGTTTATAACCCAGGGACGACGTTGTTGAACAGCTAGTCGGGTCAAATTCAGGGAACGTGTCTCGTGTTCCTCGCAAGTTACCTGGAGTTTCGTTGAAGACGGAATATTCCTCGGCGAAGCGAGGAGTGAGTCCACCAGCCTCGGAAACAGAGTCCTGATATGGGTTTGGGGTTTCGAAAATAGGACTTGAAAGTGTTGTAGACGTGGGAGTTTGTATCGGCGTAGGGGGCCGATCGCTAGGATCGCCAAAGCTACTATAAAAATGCATTCGGTTAGTCGGTTCCCATGTCAAGCTCTGCTCTGCTGGGCGGTATGTATTGCAAAGTGGAGCTTTAAAAACTCAATAGCGGTGCTGCAGTGGTTCTCCCGGGGCCGACGTACCTGGCAACCAGACTATCCTCGCCCATAGCACCTCTGTACTGCAAATTACTCTATGTATGATAAAAGAAGGATACGCATAGCTTGGAAGGCATCAGGGATTGACGGGTGGCCGGTGACGTGATGCAGATATAGGTGCGCAAAGCGTTGATATACGCCCAACAAAAATATGCAGGCTGGACCCAGCACAGTTGAACGGCCCGGAGTAGCGAGAGGATTGACACAAATGGAGGTTGCAGTCTTTGGTCGGCTGTGCCAGTATCTAACGCGCAGCGAATGCAAGAGCGGGAAACACAAATAGATCTTGACACTGACAGTCGGGCGACAAGCTAGGCGAGTCGCGACGAATCGGGTGACCAACCGGGCGGCACTCGATCATCACACAACTGACTGGTCATCAGAAGCGCTCGAGTATGTAACAGGAAGAAAGAAATTAGCAGCAGAAGTTGACGATGACTGGATGCCGAACAACTGGTGAACACTGAAGGGCAGAATTGTTTCGTCAGCAGGTTGCAGAGGCACTCCTGGAGTCCTGGTTGGTACCCAGCTACATTTGTGGGAAAGTCAAGGGAGAAACGGAGTTTGCCTGCCGGACGACAAGGGGCGCGCCACCCCCCGCTTGCTATGTATTCAAACAAGATTCGAGTGAAGGGAGTAGAAACACAAGCTGTCGTGCAGTACCTACGCAGCTTCGTCAAGAGTCGGACTCAAGACTCAAGGACCAAGGCACATGTGGACAAAGCCAGGGGCGGGCTGTACCTGAATAGGAGAAGGAAACTGTGAGACGATGGGGGCGCAAAGGTGCGCAGACTAAACTCGACGACGGACTGGAAACCAGCGCTCAGCTCCGGCGCATATGACCTCGGTAGGTACCTAACTTGAAGTTGAGGCAGGCCGGCGGCATGAAGGTGATGATCATTGATCTGGTATACTGGCCTATTCCCTGATTTCCTCTTTATTTTTTCTTCTCTTTTCTTTCTTTTTTCCCTTTCTCTAGTCCACTCGGTATGTAGGTACATACATATGTGGTATCTACTACATATCTGGGCAAGACAACGGCCAACATGCGACCAGTGCATCACATCACATGCGCCCAAAAGCAAGGGACCCATCCATCTGAGAGAAGGGAGGAAGAGGTCGTCGACAATTGGTCCGGATCAGTCTCCCGGGGACTCCTGCAGGCTGCAGCACCAGCACTTCACTTGGCCTTTACAAATCACAACGCATAATGCTCTCCAGTACTGTATCTAGCAAACGTTTGCTGATAATCTGTGAATCTCCGATGTCCTCTGACCGCGGATAATGATGGTGTATGTATGTAGTAGGTAGCTTGGTGACTTGCCCCTTAGATACATACTCGACAGGGATGGAAACAAGACCCTTGACAGCCACAATTCCCATCTATCGAATTGGATCTGGAAAGTGGGCCTTTTCCGTTGCTCCATGCGAATTACGGTATGGTTCCTGTGCCTGAGGCTTATAGTTAGCTCGGATAGTTTTGTGGGGCTTAGCCTCGTGCTGCCGTGCATCATGATGCCGTTTGACAAGCGCTTGTGGTTTGTCGGGTGGAACCCAGGAGGCAGCCAAATGTACATACATTAGGTACATATTTGTGACGCCAATTCGTACACTGTAAGCTCAGGATGATGTGATGCGACTACGACGTGTCTTGACATGATCGCGTGGGCGTAGACAGTAGGACTGTTCAGTGAGTTGAATCCCACAAAATACATAGGTTAGGTAGGGAGACAGCTTTCCTCCACCAACGGGCCGTTCAAAACTCCAAACTCGCTACCGAACACGAATAGCTGCTACGTTCCTCTCTCTGTTGCATCATGCACCGCTGGGGTCCGCTGCAAAGAACAACGGAGCGCATGTTCCATTGCATCAAAGCAGCTCGGCCTTTACTCCGTACATATCCTCTGTAGAGTCAAGACTCAAGACTGTCACCCCCTTTCCGACCACTTCCGAAGCAGTAACCTACAGGTAGCGCCGCTACGCATATCAGGATTCAGAAGTTAGAACCCATGTCCAGACGTTGGGGTCACCCGCGATTGTGCGGATTCATTCATCGATACGGGAATTCTACCGAAATGGGGAAATTAGTCCCGCCTTCGGATATTATAACCCCCTACCCAACTCTCTTTCCACCAGGCTAGGCAGGTATGTATACATACTACTACATACATACATATGTACCTACCATGTATGTAGATCTCGATCAGTTTGCGCTAATTACTTCCCATGTCCTGACTCCTCATGGTATGCATGATGCGGTCATGTCATTGTTGTAAAGGGCGTGGGATCATGGCTACTTCCAAAGCGCACACTTCTCTGTCCATATCACACATCTACATATTCGTTCCTGACCTGAGCTGACTTTGTTCATTACATACATTGACACATGTACTCGCAGGCCATTTGTCAAGTCGGACATTTACATTCCTTCCATGCGGATTCGCCCGTGAACCGAGGAGTTCTGTTCCAGAAGCTCCAAATCGACACGTCAAAGCTTTGCACTACGATGGAACACCAACCTCGTTCCTGAAGTGGCCCGATTCTGAACAAGCGATTATGTACTCATTTTAGCTTGGCCGAAATCGATTCGTCGAGAGACGCAGGAGGCTCACGACAATGCTGCCTTGCCATGAGGGGTACCAGAGCACCTCCCGCCGATCAGTTGGAACTCAGCCCAGGGGAGCCGCGATACTTCCAGATTGGCTTGGAAAAAAGTGACATTGAGACGGGGAGGGAGGGGCAAAATCGTTGTCCGCTCCCTTCTAAATGGCTCAGTCATACGGAGTACGTCGCACAGAAAGAAGTCTCTGTCTCTATTCCCGCGTACGATGTTGCATCACATTAGGCACTTTTTTTTTTTCTCAAACACACTCTAACGCATATGTAAAGCCCCAGCCTCCCCAAAACATACACATTCATGAGGATCCATCCCATCCCGTCTCGTCTCCGGCATCAAATCAGAGGTGGCTCAGGAAAAAAAAAAGCCGCATAAGCTTAAAGGCCTCAACAAACAGCCTCGAACAACGGGACATAATCCGGTCCGTGGAACGTCAACCCGTTCGGTGAAAGAATTTTGCCGCGCACGATGGAGAGCTTTGCTCAAATTCCAACGTTACACACACGCGAATAGCCGAGCGGCTATACTGATGTTTCGAGTAATGAGCAGTCGTTTGTGCGATGGTATGCGTACTTGTCGCATGAGAGCTTCGCGCTTCCTTGGCCGGGATGATTGGCTGCCCGTTGCGCGTAAGCGCTTGATTCAAACTTCAAGCCCTTCAGACTCGGCACTCACGGGAAACACAAAGCGCAGCGCTCGCAGCTCGTGACTGTGTCCATTTCCCCGTGCTTGATTTTGCTCTGTGTTTTTTTTTTCGAGAATCATCACTTGTGAATCGTGATGCTGTCTCAGGAACGCACCAGCAATGTCCAGTAGCAATGAGAATTTCATGCTGAGCTTCCATAGGTGGAGTTTCGTGCGAGCATTTCCAGTGCTGCATCTATCCGTTCATGTTGGGCATCTTCTGAGTTCTCGCGGTCCGTTGGGATAGAGCAAAGGCCTCAGACCCCTACGATGTACGTTGTACATACACATAGGTATATGGAGAATGTGATACCTCCCTGGAAAAGTACTAGGTACCTACATCGGGATACGTGCCCATGCGTATTCTTCGAGGATGATGAAATAAGCCCTGGAACAGGGATGTATTAACCCTTGTCTATTTTTATTTTTGGCGCCGGGAATAGATCGAGAATACCGCAGGGCAACGTACGGAGTACATACCTACATACATACATAACATATACATACATAGATGCCAACTTAGGGGAGTTTCCGGTTCACCAGGGAATTGGTCTGGGGAAGTGTTGAAACTTGGGTGAGCGAGAGGACGCTTGACTTTGAACGCATGAGAACATCGCAGCGCGCTCTTCATCCAACAATTGTCTTTGTATGCAATCGACAAAATATGCAATCTACAAAGAAAATAGTATGTCCCCTGTTGGGTTGGGCGTTTCTGATATAGAGACAAGTCAAGTTTCAACAATGGTCAATAGCACAGGCAGTCAGATATTAGATGAGCCACTTCAGTAATGCAAGTTTCTATAACTTGACGACTCAAATCGTAGCGTAACGTAGTACGTACATGTTACGAAATGATAGAATACGGAATTACATTACAAGATTTGCAGTTGCTTTGATGCGATGTGCCAATACGCCAAAATGCCAATGGGGAGGAATGTCATGCATGATCCGAACCCGATGCCCCGATGCATACCCAAGTTCCAGCGCCATCATTTTGACCCCGAGCGCAAGTCATGATGATCGATGAAATGACGTCTCATTATTTCCCGTGCAGGCTGTAGCATGGCGGTCCCGGGAAGAACCCACAGGTGCCCTTCAGCTATCACACAATCGAAGAAGAAAACGATACAGAGGGGGGAAAAGAAGAGGAAACATGAAGATAAAAAGAAAAATATATAATAGAGAATGAAAAAGGGAAAGCAGAAGTAGAAGAAAAAGAGGAAGACAAAATGTGTTAGTAGCCAGAGGCTCAATCAAGTCCAACCAGCTTCGGTAAGGAAGTTGCAAGTATAAACGCTGCAACCCCGTATTTGTGTGGATTGGTGAAAGCAGTAAAAGAAACAAAACAAGACACAGAGGTAAGTACGCTATACAGTCTCTAGTGATGACATAATGACATACATGAAGCAAGCGACGCAGAAGAAGAAAAAGATATACGACATGAACAGATAAAAATGAGTGTGGCGTGGCACAATCTGTTGCAAACACACCCAGATGAAAGGGTAAGATGGTCAAAGAGGGCTCAGGGGGGAAATGGGAAGAGAGTAGAGAGGCAGAGGGAACAAATATAATCGCAGGTCATCCTTGTCAACAACAAACTCATCGAGTTTGCGACAATCTACCCGTTTTGAGTCTTGACGAGGCACCGCAGGTATCCTTCTATATGTCCATTCATCCAAAATCATATAACGTGAGTCGTGGCCGAAAAAGGAAATAGTGTTTCGAGAACCGTTTTCTCGATAGATCGTAAGAGCATCATGACTTTGTTCATTCTTCCATCTCGTGGGTGATTTCCTTACAGGCGAAGGTGAGAAAGATGAGGCGCCCAAGTGGCAAGACATGCCCGGGTCATTAAAAATAAAGCAAACCGCAAAACACAAACTGGGGAGTCAAAAAACCGGTCTAGTTGAAATCAAATTGCTCATCATGAATGCTGGTGCTGAAATGCAGGTTGCGAAACCGAATAGTTGCGAGGCACAGATGCTGGCATAGCTTATTGAAACTCCTGCTGGGTAGGCATTTGATACACTTGGTTCTGTAAGGGCATAACGTTGAGTTGAAGCTGGGGCGCTGGCATCGTGACTGGCGTATTGAGACCGGATGCCGAATTCATCACTTTTGGGAGGACGGGCGTATGCGGCGCAGGAGCTTCCATCTTGGGTCGATCACCGTGTACCGCCAAAGGCCTGTTGCAATGGGTCTCTCGACGTCGTTTGGGGGTATCCTTGACCTTTTGGTGGGTATGGCACTATCAAAACAGTGTGGGTTAGTTTTCGGACACTTTTTCCTACCCTCCCAATATCCTGAGGGACAGAAAAGCTTGTTAAATCAGGAATACATTGACTTACTTTGTACGCATGTCGAAACCAAGTTGTGCCCTTTTTCTTGCTACTGACTAGCGGTATCCAATCAGTGCAGCTACCACAAAGCCCCTCCCATACGTCTGGATTACCGTCCATTCGTCGAGTTTCAAGAGGCTCTTCGAATGGGCTGCCAGTCGCGGCACTGATTCCATGCGTAAATGACTTGTCGTACCAAAAAGCCGAGTTTTTCAGGACTAGCCACCTCCCTGGCTTACAGATGCCGCACCATCCCTCACGCTTATTTCCATGCCCTCGCACCCATCTGGGAGTATACAAGTCGCCTTCAAATCGCAAGTCTTGCTCGTATGGAACCAAGCTCGGATCCGACGGTTTCATGTCTTCTTCAGGTGGCGGAATCTGTTCTTCTTGCAAAGCGGCATATAGATCGGGGGGATCCGACAAGTCGGTGTAGTGGCCGTGTAGAGTGTGTGCGTCGCCATTGCTCTGTAACATCTTGAATAGTCCCTGAGACGGCAAAGGAGGCGGTTGCTCAAACATGCCCTGATGAGCCATTTGCGGCGGTAGTAACATGCCATGGTGCGACATCACAGGCTGACCAGGTAGATAGTAAGATTGATGCTGCTGATGAGAGTATGGGTGCGGATTCTGATGGCTGTGAAAGCCGCCCATATGGAAAGAGGTCGGGCCCGATGACATCGGCGGGTAATGTTGAAGCGACATCCGCTGGCTTGCTCCGTAAGCCTGTCCAGGGTGATGATAGACTAGAGGAGTGTATTGCCGGTTTTGCATAGGGGTGTAGGATCCAGTCGACCATCGTTGATTTTCGTGACCGTCAATGGTATACGGCGCCGATCGAACACTGGGTCGAGGAGAAGGCGAAGCGTGACCCCGACTTTGAGCTCGAACCTGATCATGTCGACTGTGAGGATTACCCCCGGGCGAAGCTACCGGGGAGAGATGAATAGACGACATGAGTGATGTTCGATTCGAGGTGGGCAAGTAGTCTGTTGCGTAAGACGGAGCCTCCGACATGTTGGCGGGAAAATCATCATAGGTCGAAGGAATGTCGGATAATGGCTCTGACCCGGAGACGGCCAACGAAGAGCCCGAAAATCGCCGTTTGTTCATCCCAGCCTCCAAAACCAGACCACTAGCTTCTTGTTCTTGATTGGAAAATCTCAAATCAATTATCGGTACACCTTCATCCGTGGTGTAAGCTTGACCGATCGGACTCTCTGTGTCCAAGCCTTGGTAATCGAGAACCTCGCCACAGGAGGGCGAATTCCAAGAAGCTGAAAGGAGCATAGTCAGTTTTATAGGAACCAATTGCCGACTCAGCAAGGTTTGTGCTCACCTGCAGAAGGAAGGAGATCTCGAGATGCAGATATCGGTTGCGATGTGGCCGGGTCCGAGGGCTGATGCATCGGCATACCACCCCACGAGGATATATGATGTGCGGTATTTCCCAGACCGTATGCAAAGCCCGTTTGAATCGATGCTGGCCTTTTTCGTGGTTGTGAAGTTGGAGGGCTCGGCAAAATGGTTCCACCAAATAACGATCCGTCGTTTGCATGTAAGGTGTGGGCGCTCATATCCAGTCTCGAGCAACAGCAAGCAACCCTTGGAGAATACCCAGGTCCAGCGTTGAAAAAACCAAGGGACCAGGGTAGCTCAGCGAGATTCGAGGCGAGGCTATGATTGTCAAGCGTCGTCGGTGCCGAAAGTTTTGGGTGATGAGATTGTCTCGATGCGTTCGTTGGCTGGCTTCCAGGAAAGGTAAGCGGTCCGAGTTGAATATGGATGAGAAAATGGCCCGATGCTTTCGGTTTACTGCCTGACAAAAAGTCATAAGGTTAGTTTGCGCCTGAAGGCCCAATATCAACAGGCATTCTTCAGCCGTCGGGCATAGTATCATTGTCCCATACGACTTCGATGCTCTGCCACAGCGTGAATTTGGATGGAACTGTTTGATAGAGAAAAGACCTACCAGACAGGTAAAGAGAATAGAGCTTCTTGATTATGTTATCCCAACACAATGTTTGACGGCTTTAGTCTTGAAGTTATCGATAGAGCAAAACCTGGTCGTTAATATGTACGTCGACTGATGGCGGGGTACTGTAAACGAATGACTGATCGAAAGACACAAGGCCGCAACTAATGTACGCGTCGACCGTTTAGAGAAAAGAAACGGATAGCCTTAGCAAAGTTCCTCGTGATGCGAGTCGTAACAATGGGGTCTGTTTGTTCGTCAGGCGTATTGGTCGTCCACTGCTGTGTGTATATATGCTGTCGAAGTGAGAGACTTGGAAGAAGGGAAAGGAAGAGCCAGCTACGTTCGTTTATTATGGAAGGCTTGGCGCGGATATAGGCCAAAGACAGAGGTAACTCCAAACTGTAGTCCAAGCTGAACTCGGACTTGGCGAAGACGAAAGAGAAAGATGCGCCTCATATGAGGCTTGTCAAAAGACTTGTCGAAGATGGAAAGGACAGGGGCCAACGTCCACAACTTAATCATCCGACAGGCACGACAAGAAGGCGGGTCCAAGGGAATACCTAGGTGTGCTTCTCTGTGGGGGGAGTACAGAGAAACACGCACTGGGAGGAACCGGGAAAGTCGAAGAGTCAGAAAGAGGTGTGGGAAGCTCTTAGGATGGACAGGCATATGGGCCAGACCGCAAACGCCGCCGAGATGAAATTGTGTCTCGAGTAGGTGCTGTGTTTGAGCTTGAGGCGTGTGTATTAGACGGGGTTTGGAAGATAAGCCCTATGGCACTCTCTCTGCCCATCCTCACCGAGCTTGGCCACTGGCAACAACGAACGACATGATTTATGGAGAGATGGGCCTCTCTGGCTTGGTAGCAGCGCTTCCGGAAAGACACAAACAGTAGGTATGTACGCGCTTACAAGTCGTGACAGTGTGTCATAGAGAGAGAGCGCGCGGAAGGGGGGGTTGTGATTCCTAAGAGACCACGGAGAAGGCCCAATGTCACGGCCGACTCATTCATCCAAACTTCCTTGGAGCTAACATAGTCAGGCACGCAAGACTGTAGCAGGAGAGCCGGCGACACCAGCTCGCCAACGTGTAAACTGGGGTGATTTTTGTTGATTTAGACTAGGGAGGCGTTAATCCGTAGGTAATTCCACCCCCTTCTCTGATCTTGGCCAAGCGTGAGCGAGGATGAACGCGGCGTACAAGTATCGGATGAGTGGAAGAGAGGGCCGCTGGACATCTGGAGGCAGGGTACAGCTACTGTCGCGGAACATCGAAAGGGGATCCGTCGATTCGTGACGCCGAGCCCCCAAGCTGCCAGGCCGGTCTTCCAGACTTGGTGGGAAGCTTGTTGGAGCAAGTGGGATCAAGGTGGGCTCAAAGGTGGATTTGGGCTATACTTGGGCGCGCGTCCAGAGCAGGTAGACCGTAGCCTGTCTGGGCCTCGTTGGGGAGCCAGCCGCCCCAAGGATGCACGCAGGACAGCGACGACGACGACGACGACGACGACGACGACAACAACAACGATGGACCAAGGCAGTAATCTCTTCCGGCGCAGTTGGCTGCCAGATGCTGCTTCGTGCTGCACATGGAGATGCAAAATACAGCTAGCAAGCCCCGTCTGGGGGTGGACGGGGCCCTGATCCTAGGCACCCCAACTGGGTTGACGGATTCGAGGATTCCATGGAGACGAGCCAGGGTCCAGGGTTGAGGACATTAATCAAGTCGGAAGTCGCAGCACAGGAGAATCCTTTTCCTTCTCCCCAGCCTCTTCTCCGCTTTGCTGTCTGGCTGACTTGTTGACTGTCTGGCTGTCTAGGTAGGTAGGTAGCTAGCCTCTAGGTATGTAGATGGTTTGGTGGAGGGCTTGCTGCTTGCCGCGGCGAAGGCCGTCGCCCGTGATTACGGAGGAGGACGGGGTCGTGCGATTGAGCGGGTAGGGTCCGTGAGCAGTTGCAGAAGGATGCATGTGGTGATGGCTGGACGTTGAAAACTAGACACGCACTATGTACAGAGTACAGAGTACAGACTCCAGAGTCCAGAGTACGAATGATGGGCGATCGAGTGGTCAACGGTCGTTCCATGCCATGTTGGGCTGGGCAGGCGCGACCCCTGGCCTTGGCCCGCCCTGCGTCTGCTGCCTGCCTATTCGACCTTTGCCAGGTTGGACCAGCGACCAACTTCTCGATGTCCTCATTCCCGGCGGCGAGTTACCGCACATGCCACGCCACGCACGTCCACAGCCCCAGAAATAGCCACAGCCCGAGTCTGCCTGCAGTGGAAGGAAACCTCGTTCAAGACACGCATGTATGCCTATGTGTGTATGTATGTAGCCAGACACGGTCACATTTACTGACGTACAGAGGCACAGACAGATGCACTTGCACAGACGAGACTCACCGGCGCGTCTGTTGGAGTTTGACCGGCACGACGTGTACATAGTTGGGTAGATAGGTACTGTATAACATTAACGAGTTACGAAGACATCTGATCGATACGCCCATTGGCCTTTGCTCAGTACTTTCGCGCCCTCCTTATTTCCTAAGTTCTAACCCTCCTCTGCGTGGAAGGAGTCAAGGCCGCACTAGGGTGAGACGTCGGCCGGAATGATGAATCTTCTTGACTTGGTGTATGGGTCTGGTTGTCGATTCTGTAACATACAGCCGGCCAATCAGCTGTAGCGCTGAAGTCACGGCCAAACTGCTTCTCATCCTCCCAGCCACAACTTCCACTTGTCCTGCATCTGACACGGCGCAGTACACATGTATCTTGCGCAACGATACAGAATGTAGCAGTGCAACTTTCGCAATGTTATCAGTGAATGATTATTATTTTTTCCAGTCTTCTTCGCTTCCAGGGGTTTGTGGATGAGTGAGAGCCAAGGGGCTTTTTGCCTGCATAATAATAATCAACACCCTCTTGAATCTTCTCAAGTCTGCTTGTACCAATACCTGTCGCCTACAGTTCTTCTGGCTCATCGATGTGTGTACTAGGTACTGTACGGAGTACGTACTCTGTACTTGGACAGTAGGCACAGACTTCGACCTCCAGGAACCCCGATGATGCAGCTCATCGCCCCGCCCTGGGTCGTATGTATCTTACTGCCACGATACGCTAAAAACGGCCGTCGTGAAACCCATGCGCTTTCCAGGTACGCCGTCCTCTCGCTGTTACGGGCCTTGATTCCACAGAGTCGTCCCGGTACTCACCGGCGTCACCGCGCCACTTCCCGAGCGTATACCTAGGTACTTGGTCGAGAGAAAACACCACGGAATCTCGCCGTTTTGGTGATTTGGTATTTTGGTGTTTCCGTCGATCCGTCTTTGGCACAACACAACACAGACATGGTGCCAGAATGCCACTCTCTATTGCCGTGATAACACGTGAAATACTAATAAGTGATGAATGACCTGTCGATTTTCGAAGGACACTGGGTGACTAGACTGATCTAGCCGTATTCCTCTTGTTGCTTTGCTTCCACACTCAAGACTTTGACTGTCTTACGACTTCATCTACGAGTAAACCCTTTGCTGAGGCTTTGTACACAGACATTCGGCCCACTGCATGACGCATCGGCTCTGCAATTCAGAGACGATTGCATAGGTTCAGGATCGTCAAATGGAATATACGTGTCGTGTTCCATGACCGCAACGTTCAGGAAGCAGGTCATATAAGCCGGCAAAGTATTGATGCTGAGGGAACACAGTTGCTCGTATGGCGCTTGCGAATGACGTTTCAAGGTTCCGTAACCTGTCGGGGACTAAATTGGGATGAGGCGATGACTGCTCCTTCGGGACAGCAGACAAAGAATCCGGACAGAACCCTGAACACATGATCAATCTTTTCTGGTGACTACGTACTAACCGCTATTTGACGCGATCATGTCCTTTCGAAGTGGTGACGCGGACGACATACGGAGTACGGGTTCGGACATGCTAGTACAAAAGACAGTCAACAACACAAGTGAGAGACCTCGCGCTGTACATGTACATACATGCTGTGATGCGGTACTGGATCAGGCAGATTGTTGCCCTCATGACTCAAGTGAGCTGATTTTGCCAAACACCGTTTGTTACCCAACTTGGTCCTAAAAGTCTCAATCGAAGAGAAAGAAAAGGGGTCCTCTCGATGACCGCCCCCTGCTCAAACGTAGCGGAATTCGTGGACGAACTTGGCCGCGAATGCTCGGAGGATACAGGCCCAGGTACGACCTAAGGCCCAGTGCTCTTGGGACAGTTCGGTGCACAGAGAAACAAGGAGTCAGGACTCAGGACACATCAGAGTGCACAACGCAACGTGGCTCCATTCGGAGACTGCCGCGGGCCTCAGGTGGATCTGACACGAGATCAGGAGCAGGATCTGGCAGCGGCGCAGCGATGTACATACATACATACCTTGCTGCCAGAGAATGGAAAGAGGTGAAACGCAAGAGAGGCAATGGGGAGGAGATACAGGCAAAAACGTGGAAAGGCAGTCGACGACAAATGCTCATGTGAAAGAAGGCGACGACGTCACCTCACATGAAGGCTTGGCCTATCAACGTCTGCCGGCTAATGGAACGGCTGCGGTAACGCAGTGGTAGTATCCAATCACCATCTCGTGAGCATCGAGGGGACGACAGGAAAAATGGGCCAAGTCGAACGGCTCACATTAACTCATGTGACGCGGCCGGTCAGGCGAGCATGAGGGGAATCGGGATGCGGTGGACAAGTGGTCACCATCAATCGGAGCGCAAAGCCAAAACTGTTACATCTCTTTTTTCAAAACATATTCTTGCATCCATGGCCATGAAGATGCCTGCAGTATCCAGGCCATGAAAGAGAATAATCGCCCAACTGCACGAGGAAATGGCTAATTAATAAGCTTTTTTTTCTTCCGGCAGAGGATAATTGATCCATCCGCATGAGCCGGCGACACCAGCTCCGATCTCGGCTAGAGGGGGAGGGGTTACGACGACAATCACGAGACACGTATTTATTCATGGCTGCCATCTGCGGGCACTCGAGCCGCACCGCAAACCATTCCTCTTGCACCAAAGCACCAAAAACTACCGCTTCTTACGCCTGTCTTCCACCATGACTGAGCACAACATTGTGGTTTTTGCCGGCGATCACTGCGGCCCCGAGGTACGTCACAGCTCGCCTCGATTCCCGTCTCTGGATCCGACCTGAGAGGGTAAAACATCAGGCTAATGCGGTGAGCATCTCGACAGGTCGTCGCCGAAGGTGTCAAGGTACGTTCACCACCATTCTTCCCGTGAGCCACGCCGCGGCGCGGCGCGCCAGATTGGCAACAGAACGGAACGGGTCTATCCCTGCCTAATGGTGTCTGGGCACGGTCGCTAGTCATAGCAGCTAACATGAGATGTCCTTGCGGCAACAAACAAGGTCCTCCGTGCCATTGAGCAACATAGACCAAGTGTTGGCAAATTCAATCTAGTCGAGAAATTGCTCGGCGGTGTAAGTTTATTCGCTGCGCGTCCCCCATCTTGCCCGACATTTACCCTCAGGACTAGTCTTTTCGTCGCATTGTGTGGATGTTCAAGGTCCGAGTCATATCACGCTGACACACACCCTTGTCGCTTCTCAGTGCTCCATCGACGCCACAGGCAGCCCTCTTACAGACGAAGCGCTCGACGCCGCCAAATCCGCAGATGCCGTCCTCCTCGGTGCCATCGGCGGCCCTAAATGGGGCACCGGTGCTGTTCGACCAGAGCAGGGATTGCTCAAGTTGCGCAAAGAAATGGGAACTTACGGGAACTTGCGCCCCTGCTTCTTTGCCTCGGACGCCCTGGTGGACTCATCGCCCCTCAAAGCGGAGGTCTGCCGCGGTACCGATATCGTCATTGTCCGCGAGCTGACTGGCGGCATCTACTTTGGAGATCGACAGGAAGACGATGGCTCCGGCACCGCCTGGGACACAGAGCCCTACTCTCGTCCCGAGATTGAGCGTGTGGCCCGATTGGCCGGGTTTTTGGCCCGCGGCCGCGGAGACAAGACAGTTTGGTCTTTGGACAAGGCCAATGTCCTGGCGACCAGTCGCTTGTGGCGAAAGGTCATGACGGAGACGTTTGAGAAAGAATTTCCCGAATTGAAGATTGAGCATCAGCTCATTGACAGTGCGGCCATGATCTTGGTCAAGAACCCACGGGGCTTGAACGGAGTGGTCGTCACAAGCAACTTGTTTGGTGACATTATTAGCGACGAAGCCAGTGTTATTCCCGGTAGTATAGGCCTTCTCCCCAGTGCGAGTTTGAGTGGTATTCCGGACGGTAAGGGCAAATGCAACGGCATTTACGAGCCCATTCACGGTGAGTTCATCCATGCTCATAATCTCCCTTGACTAAATTCCTCGCGCATTGCCACATTGAGTCAGCGAATTGTGTCGATATAAACACCCAACACATCAACAGGCCCACTGAGCTTGTGGTTTGATGAAGAAACCCTCGATCATGAGGCAAAATGGTCAAAAAAGGAGGGCGGAAGTTGAGGAGTCAAAATGCTAATTGTTACACGATGCAGGCTCCGCCCCCGACATCTCAGGCAAGGGAATTGTCAACCCCATCGGGACAATTTTGTCAGTCGCTATGATGCTACGATACTCGCTGAATCTCCCAGAGGAGGCCAAGGCCGTGGAAGCTGCCGTTAAGGCCGCCATTGACGGCGGGTTGAGAACAAAGGACATGGGCGGAAGTGCCGGCACTGAGGAAGTTGGCGACGAAGTAACGAAGCACCTGACGACGATTTTGACCAAGTCATAGGCCCGACGTGGCGTTGCTTCTATCTTTCGTTCTCAAGTCTTCTGGAAGCGTTGCGTTTTCAAGCCGGGGTTAGTCGATTAAGGTCAGGGTTTAAAGAGCCAGGAGCAGAAAATCGGCGCTTGGATCAAAGTAATAGGTCATGCCGGGCACGGCCTGGAGAATACAAGAAGAGAAACCGTCAAAAGGTTACCCAAATAGGCAATAAGTGCCTTCGGGGTATGTAAATGTGAATGGTACCATCATCCATGACTGTGTCAGTGTCATGCATCGGCCCAAGACGATATGTAGCGATCCGGATGTTCCTCATGGGGGAAGGGAAAGCGGGCCAAAAAGCCAGGCAGCCTGATGTTGAGGGGTCGTCTCTCCCCGGTCTAGCGCAAGCTGTCATTCACTCAGCCTTAATACCGTACAGCACATATGGCAGGGGGTCGCGCGCCGGCCTAGCAAGCCTTGGCAGCACTACGACTCTCTATCTAGATTGGCGAGGAAATACAAATGGGATTGAGCAAGTTAGAGTTTTAGAGTCAGACGAGGATCAAGGCTTCTCCACACAACCGCGTAGTCAAAGTGGATGCCGTTGAGGCAGGTGAAGTCCATCAGCGCATGTATTTTACATATGTACGTTGCACAAACATATATACTCGACGCTCGAAGTGGAACGATCCAAGAATATTATCCTCCTGGGATGGATAAAAGAGCAATAATCCCGTTTTGAACCACAAGAGCACGAAATGAATGTGCAAAAGGGCCGGCGAGGCCTTCGTCTTCCACCATTTCTTGGTGTACGAAGTACGTACATTTAGGTACCTAGATATATGTACGGAGTACGGAGTAGTTACATGTAGGTACCTATGTACATGCAACTGGATCTTTAGACCCCTGCCTCCTGTTTTTCGGGGGCACAACCCGTGATAGGGCATTCAATTTATCGAACAACAACCTCACCACGTCAACGACAGGGAAGCGCCCGCGATGCCATTTCCGCACAAAGACTTGTTCTTACACGTGGACACCAACACCAGACGATTTTAACCCGAGCCCTTCCCCCAAGACCGTTCACCCCAAAAAAAATAAAAAGAAAGAAACCAAAGCCTTCTGGATCACTTCTCCCCACCACCTTCTTCTCCTCCCGCGACGCCAGGACAAGGGGGCCAGGAGCCAGGGGGCCAAGAAGGGGGGGTGTGCGCCAAACAACACAAAGTGAACCTCGTTGGACGCTACCTACCCTACTACTACATCGATCCACAATCTTCTCGCTAGCTCACGTCTCAGATCTGTCTGAATCCTTTCTTTTTCCCATCGAGCCCACGCGTTCCTGAGGCTTGACTCAATTCGTACTTCCGATCCCACGCACCTTGACACTTGCCTTCTTTCTTGGTCCCCTTGGACTTCTGTGCGGCCCCGGGGGCCCGGGGGCCCGGCGGGGGGGGGGAGGAATCGGGGTCGGACGTGAAAGTCAGTCCGGGCGCTGGAATCCCACGGCCGGCAACTGCGGTCGCCGGTCTGGCATTTCCCTCCCTCGGGTCGGGAATCTCGGTCTAGCTTATGGCGAGGGGAGGGAGCCGAGGAGAAAATGAGAAAAAAAATGAGAACTGAGGAAAAAGAGCGCTAGAAGCTTAATGGAACGTCTTTTTCGGGGAGGGGTGGAAAAGGGGGGGAGGGGGAGGGGGGGACTTTGGTTTGTTGTTGAAGAGCGAACCAATCATTGAATATGATGTGTTACTTTGCTTGTTTGAACTTTGCCGGTGTCCGAAATTACCGTTTGCGGTGGCTTTGCTCGTGGATAGGTAGTGGTTCGTGAATGGGGCATTTTTTTGGTATTGTAAATGGGGTTGATTACATGATGGCCGACTTTCGAGACATGGCAGCCAGATTGGAGGCTTGAATCATTATTGTTGTTCGCATTCACGCTGCTTTACATTCATCTGTGGAAGATGCTCTGGCGGCTCACGTCATGCAGGAATGTGTTCATCTCATGATGATTCTGGCAAGAAGACCATCACACCAGCTGGCAGCAGGAATGAACCCGAACGGTTCGTGAAAACATTACCTAAAGCTGCCTGGAGCGTCTTTTGCACAGCGCTTCTTCTGTCTGGAATACTGTACACAAGGATTTGGCTTATGTGACCTACTCCGACCCTTGGGCCGTACATAAATCGACATATTGGCTATTGTGAAGCAATGCGAAATGATCTCATAGGTCCACGACATATCTGGAACACCAGGGGTCTTCAACTTGGTGCTCAACAAGTAGAAGGTAAGCACGTAGGGGATGAGGAAGTATATTGTGTACCAAAACCAAACACACCGAGTCTATGCAATGCCAAAGACAAACTGGCAATTGCGAACCAATTGAAAATTCCAAGGACCACGACATATGCTGGAACGCCTGGGGTCCTCAACTTGTTGTTCAACGAGTAGGAGGAAAGCACGTAGCTGATATAAGGAAGTCTATCATGTGCCAAACCAAACACACCGAGTCTATGCGTGTGGAAGACAACGCGTGATGTGCATTCCCATGATCGCATATAGTTGGCACGGACTAAGGACTTTACCAACACGTACTCTTTCGTGCAACAAGCTAGTGACTTGTGCTGTTAGAGGCAATACGGCGCGTCGATCACTACTCTGCATGATGATCATGACGACAAAGAGGCTAGGTAGAAACTTGGTACGCAGCCTATGACACATTGACACTATGTAACATGTTACCTCTCCTCGTACCTTCGTGTCCCCCTACATGGCACATAACATCTGAAAAGGACTTATAGACAATATCAATAACATTGAACAGCCATGATGATATTCCCTTTGTCATTTTGTCGCCATATTTGCACAACGTGCGTCGTGTCCCGAATCAGGATCCAGCGGATCGAAAGCGATCATCCCTTCGCCGCGCACCGCATACAGTCCGATATTAGAAACTCTCTGGGCTAGATGATGACAGTAACAACAAACAAACCTCCTTTTCCAAGCTATCCACCTGGAAGAGTCAAACGATGTCTCGTTTATCCGATTGGGTCGTCCGTTTGTCGTGTCCACTATCCAGTGTCGACCGTCTACTGCAAGCCATCTCGTGAACAAGATTTTAGAAGTCCAAAGGGAAAAAGTTCCTGTCCTCGAGAACTTCAACGGGCTTGGCTTGGCTTGGTATTCGAGTCCTGACAAAGGACCCTCTTCTGACGAATAATCACAGGCTCACAGCTCATTCCCATGGGCCATTAATGCCCATTATCTCGTATAGCCGTTTTTGGTCCTTCGTGTCCTTCCGCCGCCCATACCCATCGCCGATGTATAGTTCCCGAGAGGTGCTTTTTTGTTATCGTAATATTTTGCTCCATTTCGCGAGATCCGTGGAGTCAACCTTGGACCAAGACAAGAGATAGGTGGATGAGCCTTGAGGCTCGCTCTAATGTCACGTATATATGTATTGGCACTAACATGACATGGTCTGATTATGGTGCTACGATGGCTGCACGCCAAGTAAAAGAATACCTAAGTACGGTATTTGTGATCTTGGTGCTCAAAATCTGAACTTCTCGTACAACTTTCAATATCCGATGGCGTTGACTCCCCAAAAGCTGCTTAATGGAAAAATGAACAAGACCCAAGTAGCCAACTTCCTTGTCAATAGCTTCCGCCGGGGATGGGACGATCTTCCTGCCTGCAGGCTGCAACCCCACATGCCGCGAACGAGCTGCAATGCTGCATAACCAGCTCGTCCATACCTCTCCGTCGGCTTCCTTTTGCTTGGCATTTTTTTCCACCCTGAGCTCTCTTTTGAAAAGAAGAAGAATAGGGGCGTGAGAAAGTAGAGGTATTTTTGTGAGGAAGGGAGGGAAGGAGGAGAGGAAGGGGAGAAGAGGGGAGCACAGACTCGAGTGCATAGTGCGCTTTGAACAAATAGGATACACACGCCAGAGTTTTGTGAAGCCAAAAAGTAAAACAGGTTGCTCTGCCAGTGTGCTGGAAACAACAACGTTGCATTATGACCAGGATACTGCCCATGTTCGTGGGCGCAATCAACGTTTCGAATTCCATGAACTGTTCTGTTGTTTCCGTCGCCGAGCGCGGATTCGTCCAGTATCGGCCTTATAGCCAAGCAGTATCCATACATGCATGTATGGCGGAGAGTCGCCGCCTTTGTGTGCCTGGTGCATCTCTGATACGTTCATGGACTGCTCTACCCTGCCTGCGCTGTTGGAACTTGGGAGGGAGCCCATCTCCACAGTCTCATCCCGTTTGTAAACCCGCAAATAAGCAGACGAACCCGATGCCCGACCGATGTGCATGGTGGTCCCGGTCCCCGGACAGATAACACAAGTCCTCCACAAGTGGCGCCATGCTATTCCCTGAAGTTATTCGATAATTCGATTTCGCCTTATTTTCTTTATTTTCGAGGTGACGGTAGAGCGGTGAATGCAAGTTGTCCGTTTGATACGTCGTTTCCTCCACGGCTTCTCTCACTCGTTTGAATAACCCAATACTCCACCAGCGCTTCCCGTTCCGAGTGGTCCTTGACTGGTATGTACAATTCTTGTTGCAAAACCCATGCTCGATGAGTCCTCCGCACAGGCTTTTGCCACGAACAACTGTGCTGCTGCATGTACGCGACAACATTACACAGCAGACGGCGGCACCACCTGTCACCAAGAAATCTTCCAAAACTCCGACATCCAGACATCACAAAACTGGTTGCCAAAAGAGATATGAGCAAGTTAAACCAGGTTTCGTTTTGGTAGTATCGATACATCCTACACTAGGCCGTGCCGCCTTGGCCCCTCAATCCTTGTTGATTCGTTTCCAAACCTCGTTCTCCGCGGCAGCCAGACTGTCACCGGCCGAAGCAGCCCACTTCTTTGCCGTGTCCCACACGCTTGCCTGACCCTGATTCTCAAACGCCGCCGTTGATCGTGAATATTGGTTGTACCCTGCAGCTGCCACGTCCTGTCGGTAGCCGCCGGCTGGCGGCGAGTAGCCCGCGGAGGGATGCTGACCCTGAAAAGATGTCGGTCCGGGTCTATCCAGACTGGTCACCATGGACGGTGCCTCTGTGGAAGTTGATGACCGTCCCTGAGTTGGCATAGATGCCCGAGGTGGTTCGTACATCATTTGCGGTGGCATAGCAGTAACGACAGGTGCCACCTGCTGCTGACTATTGACTGACTCGCCAGCCTTTGGTGGAGGAGATAAAGCATTCGGATTCGATGCCGAGCGACCTGGAGGTACAGGAGCAGCGCCCGGCTGTGGCAAAGGAGGATTCCCGTTCAAAGATGAGTTGGTTTGCGTGGGCGTTGGCAACACATTGTTGGCGAGCGGCGTCGCCGTCTGCTTGGGGAGAGATGGAAGAGCTCCAGGCTTCGCAGCTGGTGGATATGCCTCAAACGTAGCAGTGGTTATAGACGTCTCTGGTTGATGTTGGCCTTGGCCTCGGTCTTGGCCCTGGCCCTGGTCTTGGCCCTGGTCTTGGCCTTGGCCTCGGCCCTGGCCATCTTCGCTTGCGTCGGCCGGAGTTGCAGTCTGCGGAGTAACACCGCTTGCCTTGGCAGCGTTAATGGCGCTAGAGCTATAGACCGGGATAGGAGCCATCGTAAGGAGAAACTTTTGGCGACGACCGTTTTGAGTTGGAGTTTAGTGATTGGGCCGAACAAATGGATCTCACGTCTGGCTTCGGAGATACCGTCAAGGGATATTTGAGGCGGAAGAGGCTTTAAACGGGCAGTAGCCGGGTATGCGAGTCCGGATGTTGTCACGAGAAGGGTTGTTTGATGATCGGTTGATGTCGGAAGTGTTTAAACCTTGAAAACGAAATGAGGCGTGGCAAGTGACGTCAGGTGACGTGTACCGATTGAGAGAAGTCCACGATTGTCGTACATAGGAGGTAGCTATTGCATATGGCGGCACTGAAATCTCACAACGACCACTAGGGTATTATGAGCTACTGAATGTTCATTGCTTCATTGCTTGTAATGATAGATATATGATGCTCACCGTAAAAGTCGGACATCTGTACAGAATACAGAGGAACTCATTGCATCGTACATGAGAGGTACCTGCAGAAGTGGACCCACCCTAGGGGCCAGGTACCTAAGGTTCCTGGTAGAGACCGATCCGGCAGTCTGCAGACAGCATTTTGTAGATGCATTCATTGGGTGCAGTTCGGATAGAAGTTTACCAAAGAGTCATGTTCAAGTAAGACGATATTTGCTCTTGAAAGGGACAACAAAAGTTTCCGCTTCCGCTCAGTTGTCGTGATAGCTCGGCCACACGTGTTCACTGTTGCCAAACACTGCATGTGTATTGCCGGATCCCATCCCATCGTCCAAGTGAACAACACTTCATTCTCACCAATCCGTTTGGCCTTATATTCACCGAGAGCATGCGCTAAGCCGCAGAGCCCTTTATCAAGAACTCCAGTACTGATAACAGTGCGCAAATGCTGCAATAACGATATCTTGATGTGTCGGTAATTCTGATGATCCGGTAGCAACTGTATAATGTCACAAGCCGTAGAGTACCTCCACAGATCCAACTCAAATGCGCAACCTCAACAATGTCGCTTGCATCAGGGCCACTGGCCCGGGGAGTGAAATCCCAAGTGTGGAAGCGAAATTCTGTCAACACTGGTAAAAAGATACGTTCAATGATCATGAGAAACAGATGACAAGGTGCAGTCAAGGCTTTTGCCCTAGCTTTGCTGAGATCATCACATATTCCTGCCTTCTTGACTTCGTGCATTCTCGCATCCATACGGCCCACGGCCATCGACGAACTAAGCATCGAAGCCGCATACCTACAAGAGCAACTCGAAGTGCTCCTCTTCCTCCGCCATGCATAGTTTATACAGGCGATGGCCACTGCTTACACATTTCCGTGAAGCAACAGCACCGTGCCAGTTTCCGCTCGCTTTCCCAAGTCCGATTTGGCCATACCGTTTCTGTGCTTTCCACAACGCACCCATACCATCTCAATGACATCCAGTGGTAGCCTTCGAACTCGTCTCAAACGCGCGACATCGGTCATGTTGAGGGGGCGAGCAAGAAAAGGCAGTCGAGGTGACTTTTTTTTTTCACCACGAAGTAAGAGGAGAGGAAGGTCTAGCCTGCTCCGCGAAAAATCGATGCTCTCAGTTTGTATGGAACAGAGCCTCGAGACTGAATAAGCCCAGAATGTCGCGCAAGCTTCAGACAAAGCAGCGAGCTGTAGTGCCGAACAGATTTTGCTTTGAAGGGGCAAGGCTGCGTCGTTTTGATTGAAGTTTCCGGATATGATAAGCCTAGAATGAGCTTCTCTGATACCTGGTTAATTCTCCTGTAGACTTTAGCGACACACAGAAAGTGCACCTAACATCAAAGAGCAAGATGACATCAGTCAGCGAAAACCAGCTCACCGACGAGAGAGACTGCTTCAGCGAGGTTCGGACAGGACCTAATCCTTCGAACAAGAAAGATCCAGATGAATCGACCGACGAGGTACTTGAAGATGTAGCCACGCTATAGATAATCTTCACAGCGCTGCCAGCACTAGTCGGACTGTCGGCTTGCCAGAGGAAATGACTTTTCTTTTGCAAGCTTGGTTCGAATTATCAAACGCAGGTCCACTGTCATTATCGGAGATTATGCTCAGTATGTAACTGAATTATCTTGCGATACATAGCTTTGCTTTTGGAGCGCATCATACTAACGGACTTCCAAATTTGCGGTGAGGCCATCTGCATGATCGTCGTTGCAATGGACTCCATGAAGCAAAGACGCGAGATCACTTTGGCTCTCGAGGTCATGTCCCGGTGAGCACCAGTGTTCGTTTTTGAATCAGCCTTGGAAGAATAGCGACCATCTGCCCATGTACAGTTTCGTCGTCCCAAAAGAATGGAAGTTACCAGCACAGCATGAGAGGTTCACGATATTCTGACACCAAAATGAGTCCATGAGAGTGATATCTGCATATGACGGTCCTGATCGCAGGTCAAATTCAAGTTGCCAGTGGAAGTGTCATTTCTGCCATCGACATGCCTGGGCCGTCATTGCGTGGATTGCCAGAGGTTTCCACTCATGACCAACGTACACGTCGCATGGAACAGATGCCCCAAAGGTCAGTGGACTTGACAACTCATTTGCTTCCCTAATCATCGAAAAAGTAATTGCAAAACAGAAACGCGATAAGGAGAAACGGCAGAGGTCGAGGAGAGCATCAGCCTAGATTGGTTGAAGACTTGGTGTTGGCTGTCAGTGGCGCTCCGGATTGCAAAGAACGCATGTGATACATATGGTGTCTCCGTCTGGAAGACGCCATGCGACCGATGCCTTGAGTGAAGAGGAATGAGGCTGCGACTTCTTATTCTTGCGTTTTCGATAATTTGTTCAATTTGTCGTCCGTCCCAGCGGGTTGTAATTGTAAGTCCTGAGGTCGTCGTCATTTCACTTTGTCAAACAAGTTGAAGTACCCTAATAATAATGTACGTAGGAAAAGCCTAAAGAAACCCAGCGCGGGCAAAGATTTAGCCGATCCGCACATTGCTGCTGGTTCGAAGTAGGTAAGCCGACTCAGCAAGTGGGGCATCTTCCACTGCCATCGATAAGTGTGTCGCGCTGGGAACTTCGCGGTCTCCCAACTCCCGTTGAGCTATCCCAACCGTCGCATGCAACGTCCATCAAATCAATCCATTCCACAATTGACCGGCCCGCCTCGGAAAGGGCAAGGATATCATCATGGTTGGAAAGGTTTCCGAGAGGGTTCTCCTTCGCGAGGGTGAGTGAATAAACTGTTAACTCGCTTCCGCACATGGGGCAACGCCGCAAGGGCAGCTGGGACTGACGATGCAGTCAAGGGTTGGAGAGAACCGATAATGGCATGAAGCTTTCGACCTGGCCGGATGTCGCCCCTATCAATCAAAAAAACTATTACACGTAAGTCCTCGACAGTACCCTGGATGTGACGGCACCGATATGACATGCACCTAAACTAAGCTGTCTTGTACGTCTGCGCAGTGACTTCATGAAGCGCGATGATCAGATTCTTTCTCTGCGGCTCCAAAGCGATGCAAACCGAGACCGCCTCGTCCAGTCTGCCCGAGACCTCGACCGAAATCTCTCCAAAACGGCCAATGGAGAAGCTCCCCTGGCCGTTCCAGATATCGCCGATGAAGATGGTGGCGCAACGCCGGTAGGTGGTGTCGATCCGTCGCGCATCATCGTCATTCATCCGGGCAGCCAGAATCTTCGCATAGGCTTCGCCAGTGACGCGCTACCTCGTACAATACCCAGTGTATTAGCGACAAAATTCCCTCAAACTGAGTCTGAAATGTACGAGGCGCTACCACGGAGACAGTTCGAAGCCAAGACGGCCGACCACCAGTATGGCGAGGAATGGACCAAGAAGTACTCCAAAATGTGCAGTGACCTCAAGACCGAAATGCGTGCCAACAAGAGAAAGGTTTTGCCGAATTCCAAGGAACTTGTGCAGACGTTCAATCGCCGTGTCGAGCCAGAGATAATCGAGAGGCACAACGATCCACTGGAGATTGACTGGACAGACATAAATACACTCGAAGATCCCGAATCACCGGCGTCTTGCTTCCTCGGCACCGAAGCGCTTCGTGTACCGGATGACTCGAATCCCAAGTTTAAACTTTGGTGGCCGTTGCGCCATGGCTGCTGGAACGAAGACGACTACTCCAGCCAAGAACACCTCTTCGACGACTTTGAGACTCTGCTGGACAAAGCTCTCCGAAACGAGTTGGGGTTGAAGACCAATAGCGAGTGGCAGCAGTATAGCTGTGTGTTTGTCATTCCCGACCTATACGATAAGCGGTACGTGGAGCAAGTCCTACGCTCGTGCATGACGTGGTTCGAGTTCAACAAGGTGTGCTTTGTGCAAGAGAGCATGGCGGCTACCTTTGGTGCTGGATATACGGGAGCCTGTGTTGTAGATGTGGGCGCACAGAAGACGTCAGTCACTTGCGTGGAGGATGGTCTCTGCATCGAGGACTCCAGAATTAACTTGAAGTACGGCGGATACGATATTACCGAAATCTTTCTCAAGATGATGCTCTACGACAACTTCCCCTATCAAGACATTAACCTGCAGAGACGCTATGATTTTCTTCTCGCTGAAGAACTGAAGATAAAACACTGCACTATGGCTCAAGCAGACATCTCGGTGCAGCTCAGCCACTTTCATGTCCGCGCTCCCAACCAGTCAACGAAGAAGTATACATTCAAGACGTACGATGAGGTCATCTTGGCTCCCATGGGAGTCTTTGATCCATCAATATTCGACAACAGCACTAAACTTCGAGGGCGTCGGAAATTGGTCGAGCGGTCTTACAACGCGTACGACGTGGAAATGCCTGATGATCCGTCGTCGGCAGCTCAGCTGGCCATTTTGGCCTTGGTGAAGCCATCCATCACGTCGTCGTCCACAACTGGAGCAGCATCCCAGCCGCAGGAGGTTTCCACACCTAGCAAGGAGAGAAGCTCGTTTAATTTCCTCGGCAAGGGAGACATCGGCATCAATGGAACCCCAAGTGGATCGCATGCCGGCTCCCCCGCACCTGACGGAAACGCAAACGCGGGCGGCAACGGAAGCGGAAATGGAAATGGAAACGGCACTCCTGCAGCATACATTTTTGGAGCTGGCAAGGACGGCTTGAATGGAGACAGTCCTACCCCGAGCAGCTCTCGTGCCGCCGGGACGCCTGTCCCCGGACAAGTGTCACTGACCTCGCAAGTAGCGCCGACGAGCTCGCTTGCCGACCCGAATGCACGAACTGCCACGTCCATTGCGGCCGAGAGAGACGAAGTGCTTCCGGTAGTTGCGCTCGATGTGGCAATTTTGACGAGTATCCAAAATGCTGCTAAGGGCGATGACAAGAAACTCCGAGACTTGCTGGGCAGTATCATGGTGATTGGAGGCGGGTCCAAGATTCCCCAATTCACTGTAGTTCTGGAAGAGAAGATCAAGGCACGGCGGCCGGATCTCTTTGACAGGATTCTTGTGAGCCGGAGCGCGAGAGACATGGACGAGCAAGTGGTGGCGTGGAAGGGAGCTAGCGTGTTCGCAAAGCTGTCCACAAACGATTCATGGATTTCGCCTTTTGAATATGAACGGCTCGGTGCGAGGACTCTGCATCATAAGGTTCTCTGGGCGTGGTAGAGTCGCAACAGAGACCAAGCGTAGAAGACTGAGGCTTGTCGTAGTGATATTTCTCATTTTTCAAGCTTTCGGGGTTTCTTTCTTTCTTTTTTTGTTTTTCATTTATATTTTTCCATTGTTCTTACTAGCATTGATTTTTGTCTCCTTCATTTCTTCACTTTCGCTAGGGGATTCGACTGGTGTATCGGAGATTGGAGTTCACTTGGCACATGAAAACGGGTCGGTTGCGCATTCGCAACCTGGAGACCTTGGGGGGGAGGGGGAAACCTTCAAAACGGGTGGACAGACTACCTTAGAATTGGCTACTAAAACAGAACAGAAGGGAAACGATGGACAAGACACGCAGTCAATACATATATCTAAGCACGAGATTTCCCCAGCTAAATCCTTCAAGCCACCAACGGGCCGAAGTGCCGAGCCATGCCGTGCCTGTAAGTTGTGAAGCGTCGAATTGCATGCGTTGGCGTTGCGGGACTTTATTCTGGTGCTTGGTGGCGACGCCACAGAGTCACAGACCCCGCGATGACGCCGCGAGTTCCCCGAGCTAAGCGCTTTATTTTCCCACCACCACCGCTCCACACTTTCTTCCCTTCCTTCCATCCGCGCGCTTGCGTCATCAAACAAAACAAGCAACAATTCGTGTGTTTCCCGTGTGCGCCATGTAGTTCAGCGCATCCGTCGCCTCGTCCGCCTCGAGAGGTCTACCAACATCTTATTATTTAAATCGTTTATGCGGAAATCACGGCCATCGAATAAGAACACAGCAAGAACAACAACGACAAGAAACACCCCCCCCCTCCTTTGGGATCTCAGCGACAACATGCCACGCCTCGCCCACTTCCTCCCCTTTGCGCCCTCCACGACCACCGTCCAAGCAGTGACATACCTACTCGGCATCTCCCTCTTCTCCATCTCCTTCCTCGTCTTCCTCAACAGCTCGCTCTCGTTCGTCATCACGGATCTGATAGGCCAGAAGGACAATGTTGGAGATGTGGTCGGCACGCTGGGTTTTGCGGACGAGGTCGTCGCGCTGATAGCGTGTCCTGCCTGGGGGCTCGTGTCGGATCGGCTGGGCGTGCGGTGGGTAGCTGTGGTGGGATATGGCATTATTGGCACGGCGTTGGTGCTGTTTGTGCAGGCGAGGAATGTGTATCCTCAGTTATTGCTTGCGCGGGTGTTGTTTGCCGTGGGGGCATCAGCGGCGTACGTTATAAACTTCTCTGTCTGCGTCTTCTTTTATCTCCTGCCCTCTTTTTCATGGTCCTTGCTGAAGTGGAATACCATTGGGTATTCCTTGCGCTTTTCACTGCATTCCAGACCCCCCTAGTATCAAGAAATACCCGTTCATGTGTTAACTTTGAGGGGCTCATTTCCCCCGGAGCAGTGCTACCATGGTAACGGCGATATTACCATCCCTGACAGATGATGGCCCTGAAGAAGCCCGTCATGTAAAAAGTCCATTGAGGTACAGCAAGCCCGATCAGCGATTGAGCGTTGCATACTCAGTGGAATCCGAAGTGACGATTACGCCGGAGCGGTATTATTATACGCGACCCTCGTCCAACAACTCGCGGGTGTCGCAGGAACAGCAGCAGCAAGATGTAGCAGACGCAACATACGCAACATACGCAGGAAATGCAGCGAGTGTAGCGAGTCAGCAAGGAAAGCCATCTACATTAGCAGGCTTCGTGGGCTTGTTCACTGGCTGTGGTGCGCTGGTTGCGCTGACCTTGTTTTTGCCTCTGCCGGCGAAATTTGGAGAGCGCGAGGGCGTGACACCGGCTCAGGCGGTGTCGTATAGCTTCTACGTGGTCGGGGGAATAGCGCTCGCGGTTGGTCTTTTTGTGCTGATCGGATTGCGGGACTTGAAGGGGGAGGAGGGCAAGGGATGGAAGGCGTTGTTGGGAAAGAAGGCGGAGCCAAGCGAGTTGACCATGATGAGCATGGAGGATGGTGGCGATGGCAACGTGATTGGGAATGAAGACGAATCAAGGTCCCAAAGACAGGTATGTATTGGTCATGGGCTTGAGGGCTATGCACGTCCCTGCGCTGGACTCGGAGGATGGATGCGCTGACAGAAAGACACCTACTTGGATAGGTGCTACCGTATCTACACTTGTTCAAGGCTTCAGTCATGTTGGGCTTCACAGACTCGAGGATCGCTCTGGGCTATATAGGGGGTTTCGTGGCTCGGGCATCCACGGTGGCCATCTCCCTCTTCATCCCCCTCTACGTCAACACATTCTTCATCGGCAACGGCTTCTGCCAGGGCTCGCCCAACGACCCCTCGTCGGAGCTCAAGAAGGAGTGCCGGGCCGCGTACGTGCTCTCGTCGATGCTGACTGGAGTGGCGCAGCTGATGGGTCTTCTGTGTGCTCCTGTGCTGGGCTACTTGGCAGGGCGGCGTCGCGGACGTGTAAACTACCCCATCGTCGTGGCCACGGTGTTTGGCATGGTCGGCTACGTGCTTTTTCCGCAGCTGGCGAGCCCCGAGACGAAGAACGTGGACGGGCGCGGTGGCACGCCAGCTGTGTTTCTGGTGGTGACGCTGATGGGCATCAGTCAGATCGGGGCTATTGTGTGCAGCCTGGGCTCTCTCGGGCAGGGCGTCCTTGCAGCGACGGACTCAAATTCTGGAGTGCGACGAGATCCGCCATATATGCCACGAGACAGAGACGAAAACGAGTCGTCCGAGGTGCCCGAGTCGCAGCCCCTGATGCGCTCGTCGAACAACGAGGAGGAACGGGCTCGGGCATCGGCACCGGCGCCGATATCGCGGGTGCAGTTGAAAGGCTCCATTGCGGGCGTATACTCGCTGTGCGGGGGCGCGGCGATTCTCCTGCTGACGAAGCTCGGCGGTGTTTTGTTCGATTCAGTCTCGCGGGGGGCGCCCTTCTACATGATGGCCGTCTTCAACGGTGGGTTGTTGGTGGCGAGTCTGTGTATGGATGCCGCGCAGGCTTTTGGGGGCAGATAACAGTGTACGCCCAGCACCACTTGTAGCGTTTTGTTGAAACTCTTACGTTTGTTGATATATCTTGTACATATTGACGTTTCAGAACCCTCGCGCGGCGCGCCTAATCGTGACGTCATCGGAGGGAGCTCGTTGTCCGCGGAGGCATGGATGAGTGCGTGTTGAGAGAAGATGCGAGAACTTGCAGTATAGATGCCAGGTATGCCCATCGAAACGACGGTTGCCAAGGAGATTGCTACTACGACATAGGGATAATGCATCATGCTCGCTCCACGCTGCCATGAAGAATCGCCAGCGTATCAACCCGGGTCACCAGCAACGCCACTCTCATTGAGTCATCCCCGTATGCAGAGCTATGTAGTAGCATGAGCTTTCGGGTATCCCTGCACTTGTACACATGCATCCCATTTTGTCGGGCCGTCGAGTGAGAAAAAGTCGGGCGTAAGCGGACAGTCGTGTCGAAACATGTTCGATACGAGGTTGGCGGCATGCGTGGCTTTCTTGCCTTCCAACCTTTTACCTAGGTAGGTAGCCTTCTGGGCGTCCCCTCCGAGGCCCCACGGGTGACGTTATAGTCTCCATTGGCTGGTCGTCTGATTGACTGTCTGTCTTGTCTGAAGGTTCGGCTTGTGCTGCTTTGTCTGTTGATGGACGGCAGACAATGGGCAAAGACACAACAGCGGGGCAGCAGCGGGGGAGACGGGAATAATCGTGGGAATAATGCTTCGCCATGACAACTTGACAAGGAAGTTGGTATGTACCTAGGTACCTACCTAGCTGTGGCCCAATCAACGGAACATGGTTGGCCAGCCACCCGACATCCACCAGCCACGGAGAATTGTTTATGCCAAAAATACAGGGCCAAGATGGAGCGGCATTTCGCCCCCCTCTACTCTGCACAGAATATTCCGAGTTCGCTTCCGCCTTTCCACCCCGCTCGCTCGTCGCCCGCCGTATGAGCGTCGAACTGCCTTTGAAACGACCCAGCATGACGATTGATCGACGTTATCGAGCTGGTTTCCTGATAGAGGCAATGCCCAGCGGCGGCGCTCAATGCAGGATCGCTGCCACCTGTGGGGCTTGCGTCTCTATCCTGAGCTCAAAATCTTCCTCTTTCGCACAAGCGCACATGGGCCGGCATAGAATGCCGGGAAGATGGGGCGTGGCGGATGGCTGACCCGAGGCCGCCACGGCCTGAGAAGGGGGTCGGGGTAGTGCGTTGGACGAGCGATGGGGTTCCCTTGAGGTTGGGCTGAAGGAGCGATGCCGTCTTGTCAGCGATGGTCCTTTACGTCGGGTTTGCTCCGTAACTGTGACGACTCCCCTCATCAGAGAGCATCAGTGAGAGTGGAGATTCAGTCGAGTGGCAGATACGTCCAAGGTTGGAGTGCAATCAGAGCCTCGTGCTTGGCGTTGTCCGGAGCACAGAGCCGTGATGTTTTGTCCGAGAAGAAGGCTCCGTGTAGGCACTCTATATCAGGTAAGTACTGTCTAGAGACATTCAGACACTCCGACATTGACATATGAATACTCCATCGACATGTGAATACTTCATTTAGACATACGGAATCTCCCAATAGATATTTCGTGTTCCTAGAAATGCCGTTTATGCACATGCTTACTCCAATGGAGCATGCAGAAATAAAGGGTAGACTACCTAAACAAGTGTTTTGATCTTCCCGCTATGAGGTACCTCGTCGGGCCCCTCCCTCCCCAACCTTGGAGTTCAGCGCAGAGGCTATGAAAACAAGTAACGAACCTTGTTCAGCTTTACCCACAAAATGGCTGGTAGCTTACTGTCATCGTATCAACAGCCGTCTTCTTTCAAGCCTTCATGGTATCAAAAGCTAAGAGACAAAAATAAACAGACTAGTTTCCTTCCCGCCCCCCCTCCTCTGCTAGCCACTCACTCACTTCACATCTGGATCCCACTACACGTACGAGACAATACGCAAAGCAGGATTTTCTGCGCAGCCACCCCGAAGCCCCATGGTGACCATGCTAATTCTGTTCTATTTCTCTACCACTTGTACTATTTGGAGCAGCTGCATTGCATGTGCATGAGAGGAAACTCGAGGCGGGGGAGTAAAATGAAGAAGGAGAAGAGAAAAATGAGGGCACGCCACTTGGACGCTGAGTATTGCTCGATTTGGGTCGGATAGTAGCATGCACCCCCTACCCGTGAAGAAGAGAAAGATACACGTCTTTGCTTATGAGAGTGGCGAAGAGAAAAGAAAAAGTGAGATATTGCGGGCACGGCTTAGATGGGAACTCGACTTGTTCTTGGAAGTTCGGGTGCATGAGAAACCCGCTTATAACAGCTTACTGCGTTTGTGTGTACGTGTACGTATTCTTCATCGACATGGAAACGTATGTTTGTGTACATGTATGCGGCGGTCATGATGCCATGATATCTGACAGACACGGGACAGGTTGAAGATATTACCAAAATCCGAAAAGTGATCAAATCAACCAAAGAACTCATCACGATTGGATGAAGAGATCACGAAAATGATCCATTGAATATTCGGTACACACCCCTTCTGCGATTTCTTTTACAGTATGTAGCATCGAAAATGTATTGCGTCCTCTTCTCTTCATCCTCTCTGTTTAGCTTCTCTGGACAAGTATAAACATCACATCGCGCCCTCGATTCTTGCCACTTTTTTCTTGTCCCAACCTCCCACCACCTCTCGCTTTTTTCTTTGAACAAGGCAAAAGGTGCTACGGAATAGAAAAGGAAGACTTGCTTCCATTTTCTCCCCGTTTCCATCCAACCTCTTTCGCTTTCCCTGCCATCGCGATCCACCCACCCGTTACGCCACGCCAAACCGGGCCCAGCCTTTTGCTTCGTTTTTTGAAAAGGAACTAGAAGAAGCGGAAGAAAATTGAATACTTTTGTTAAAAAGTATTTAACAAGTTGGTTTCAGGCAACATTTACTGTCGCTATTTGGCCAAAGATCTACACGACTCAACTTACACAGGATCGCTTTTGCTTCCTTGTTCTCTCGTTCACTTAGCCCTATCGACAGCTGATACCCTTCGCTATGCGGTTCGTTGCATTGGCCTCGCTGGCTTCTGCCATTGCGAGTGTGGGTGTTGTCGCGCATGGTGCAATTGGAGAGAATGCCGTTGAAGCGAGATGGGATGAGCATAATTCGTATCCGACGCTTGGGGGAACGACGACGATGGTGACTTACACGACTGTGACGACTTGCCCTGTTACCGAAACGGAGACCCAGGGAGGAACGTGAGTAATCTCCACTTTTTATCTTCACCCTCTTTTTCTTTGCTTCTGGCCTTCATATTGCCCCTCTTTACACTTTCACTCGTCACTCCTGCTCTCTTTCATGACGACCGAAACATGTCTTCCACTTCAAGATACCACCGCCATCATGTCTTGCCTGCATCATGTGTTACAGAGACTAACCACTGCTCATACAATACAGAACAATACTCGTCACCAAGCTCACCACGTCAACTGCCACTATTACTGCCTGCCACGGCTGCGGCGCTGGACAGGTTACGGTGCCCGGCCCAACTATCATCGGAGCCACCACGACCGAAGTTGAAGTCACTTACACCACTGTCTGCCCAACTACCGAGACTGTCACCGCTCCAGGAACAACCTACATGACCACCAGGACCATTACCAGCAGTGTAGTGACCAGAGTGCCTACCACCGTCTACCAGACAGAGACCGGACCTGAGGCTACCCAAACAGCCACGGACGTTGTCTTGTCCACCATCACCAGTCTCTGTCCTGTCACGCAGGTGACGACAATTGAGGGCCAGGTGCAGACTGTCACTTTCACCACTACCAGTCTCATTACCACTCTTGTGCCAACCACCAAGGTGTCGACGGCCACGGAGCCAGACAGAACCGAGACGGCTATAGAGGGCGTCACGTCGACTATCACATCCCTCTGCCCTGTCACTCAGGTCACTACCATTGACGGCCAAGTAGAGACTGTCACTTTCACCACTACCAGTCTGATCACCACTATTGTACCAACCACCAAGGTGTTGACGGCCACGGAGCCAGACAGAACCGAGACGGCTATTGAGGGTGTCACGTCGACCATCACATCCCTCTGCCCCGTCACGCAGGTCACCACCATTGACGGCCAGGTGCAGACCATCACCAAGACAACTATCAGCCTGATCACCACTATTGTGCCATTCACCAAGGTATCGACAGCCACGCAGCCAGACAGAACCGAGACAGCAATTGAGGGCGTCACGTCGACCATCACGTCCCTCTGCCCTGTCACTCAGGTCACTACCATTGAGGGTCAGGTGCAGACTGTCACTTTCACCACCACCAGTCTGATCACCACTATTGTGCCATTTACCAAGGTGTCGACAGCCACGGAGCCAGACAGAACCGAGACGGCTATAGAGGGTGTCACGTCGACCATCACATCCCTCTGCCCTGTCACGCAGGTCACCACCATTGACGGCCAAGTAGAGACTGTCACTTTCACCACCACCAGTCTGATCACCACTATTGTACCAACCACCAAGGTGTTGACGGCCACGGAGCCAGACAGAACCGAGACGGCTATTGAGGGTGTCACGTCGACCATCACATCCCTCTGCCCCGTCACGCAGGTCACCACCATTGACGGCCAGGTGCAGACCATCACCAAGACGACTATCAGCCTGATCACCACTGTCATTCCCGTGACTGAGATCGAGACCAAGACTGGTCCCGATGTTACGAAGACGGCCATCGAGGGAATCACTTCCACCATCACATCTCTGTGTCCTGTGACCCAAGTGACTACCATTGAGGGCCAGGAGACTACCATCACCAAGACGACTATCAGTCTGATCACCACTGTAATTCCAAAGACCGAGATCGAGACGAAGACTGGGCCAGATGTCACCAAAACAGCTATTGAGGGCATCACTTCCACCATTACCAGTCTGTGCCCTGTTACGCAGGTCACCACCATTGACGGCCAGGAGCACACCATCACCAAGACCACCGTCAGCCTCATCACGACCGTCATTCCCCACACGCAATTCGAGACCAAGACTGGCCCTGATGTTACGAAGACCGCCATCGAGGGCATCACCTCGACCATCACGTCTCTCTGTCCCGTAACTCAAGTGACCACCATTGACGGCCAGGAACACACCATCACCAAGACCACCACCAGTCTCATCACGACCGTCATTCCCCACACGAAATTCGAGACCAAGTTTGGGCCAGATGTCATCAAGACCGCCATCGAGGGCATCACCTCGACCATCACGTCCCTCTGTCCCGTAACCAAAGTGACAACCATCAACGGCAAGGAAAAGACCATCACCTACACCACCACCAGCCTCATCGAGACCCTTGTACCTACCACGATTGAGCAGACAGTCCAACAGCCCGACACCACCGCCACACTTACCAACGTAGCTTTCCAGACGCAGACAAAGCTCGTTCCTGTGACCAACGTCGTCACCGCGGGCGGCGAGCATCACACCGTCGTCTACACCCGCACTGAGCTCATCAATGTACACCACTCCAGCATCGTGTACCAGACCGTCATAGCGCCAGGCGAGACCGAAACCGCCATCCAGGTTATCACTTTGACGGAGCAGGTCGGCGGTGTTTTCACCCAGACCGTGACTATGCCAGGTGAGCCAACCACGATCTACTCCCAGAGTACCATGGAGGTCCAGCAAACGGTGCCTACGTCGACTATTGTCGTCACGCAAAACACTGGCGCTCCTGCCGTTGTCACGGCTGCGGCTCGATCAAACAAGGCACCCGGGATGGGTATCTTTGTCGGCGTTCTCGGCGCCCTCATGATGATCTAAGGGACCGGGGTCCGATTTCAAGAATCTACCAACTTTTCATTCGCCCTCGCCTTTTAAGCATTGATAATTGGCGCATTTCACGCACGGTACTTTGTAGTTGAACAAAAGCACATAAGTACGCACGACTTTTTTTTTCCTTCTTACGATCCTTCGTTTCATGACTTTCTTAATTCTTTTCTTTCTTTTCTTCTCTTCTACATAGTTTGTTGTTGGCTGGAGGTTTTTTTATTTTCTACTTCTTTCTTGGAAAGACTTCTTTATTATTTTCTCTTCACGTCGAAATGAGTAATTGAACGGAGATGACACAGACAAACATCGCTCGAAGCTGAGGGGTTTGCTGAGCATTTCTAATTTTCCTTTTGGTTCTTTTGGGAGGGATTGGACGGTTTTGGGATGGACCAGAATCCAGATGAGAGAGAAGGGGCATGAGTGAATGGTAAATGCCAAATGGGGCCCACGGAGACTGGACATAGTAGCAACTTGAATAAACATATAAGTGGAATAAAAGAGATTGACAGTCGGGTGTAAGAAATTGTGATTTTGGGGGGATGTCTTGTTGCCGCGCCATGAGGAAGGAAGGGTCCAAGGGGGCGTTGTCAAGTAGTTCTCGACGCTCGTAACTAGCCTTACTGGCATAGGTTATAGTAATCCTTGACGTACTACGTAAAACGGCTTGTGCTATTGATGTGAAATGGTGCACTAACTGTGAACATGTGGACAGATCTAGATAGAGGTGGTCTCCCCCTTTCCGAGTCCTTGGACAGCGACGCTGCGACGGCCTGTCTTTTATTGCCCTTTTTAGCCACGGCTGGCGATGTCTTGTTCCTGACTACCAAAATTTTGAGTTGAGTGCTGTTAAATTACATACTTTGTAGCACGTATTCGGTCATATGACAGCAGAAAGGCTGAATTGCACGACTGTCGCTGCAAGTCAACACGCCTTCGATTGAAGGCGCCTAAACACCAAAGACCCGAGACAAGCCCCTTTCAACTTTCTCCGACTGGTTCTGTCGAAACTAGCTCGTTCAATATGCAGAGTATGATTAACATGATACTGCTTATGTTTGAGGCTCTGACGCAGCTCAAATGCCTGACCCTGTCGGGCTGTCGATGCGACGATGATGGCTTGATGATCGGCCGATTTTCCATCTCATGTTGGATCATTCCACCTCAGACCGCATCGCATCGCCTCCGTTCGCAGTGATACCGCGTTTGACGGCAATATAACAGAGGACGAATCCCCCTGTTACGACATCACCCACTCCCCCGTAGAGTTCTTCACATACACCCCATTGGCAATGCAATCATTGCAGGGATTTCGGCCTATTCTCGATCCCAGGTAGTCAGTCTTTCGAATCTTGCCACAGTTCCCGCAATGCGCGGGGTATGGCGTGATAATCGGTTCTTCTTTGATGGTGTGACGACATAGTCCCTTCGTTTGAGGAATCGCGGCTCTGCACATTGCTTTGGTGACGGCCTACGTACAGGTGTACCGTGTTGAAAGGTTAGCTTCGTGGGACATGGATCAAACGCCAGGAATGGGAGACGAACAAAATAAAAACCTACTTTCGGCTGAGATTTCTCTGTTTGCCAAATGCGCGAATAAACAAGTTATCAGTAGGATAATGCTGCGCTCGAACCAGGTTATATACCTAGAAGGCCAGAGAAAATGAAAAGTATCAACCTAGTCAACTGTCACCCTCGAGTTTCGAGTGACGGGTCATGTTCGTGTAGGGAAATGGTGTGGGAGCCAAGGGGCAAAAGCAGCAATTTGACTAATCGATTATCACATTCAGCTGGACAGTCCATAATGCACGACACAATCGATCATCAGAAATCCTGCAGAAAGTGCGTGAATGTAACACAGGGGACTTCTGCGCATTAGTGTTATCATTCCTGATCTGTCCATCTCCAGACAGGGAGAACAGAGAACAGATAAAAGCTTAAAGCCTCCCCCCCAACAACACGAAGAGAAAAGCAGGAGAAAAAGAGCCAAAAAGGAAAAAAAAAAAAGAAAGGATAGAATAAGATACGCCCACAATCCCCTCACTAAAGGCCTATTCCACAGGCCCAAAGCTTTGTTGAGGAAATGGATGCAGCATTTGCCGCACTCAACACCCTAAACGGCTATGAACCTCTCGGGATTTGGCTCCATCGGCTCCAAAACCTCCACCACCTCGCGCTGCGGCTCAACACCCGTAAACGTCGTCCCGGGAAAATATCTCGGCAGGTCCAGCAGAAACGACGCATTCAAGTCAATCCACACAATCATCCTACGCAGCAAGCCACCCAGCCCTGCCAGGGAATGCAAGCCACCACGCGTGGCAAGCATGCGCACTAAACCCTCCATGTGCGTCCTGTAGGAAGCAACATCGCCATGCATGGCCTCATAGCTAGCCATTTTCGCCACAGCGCCAATGAGAAAGTCGTCACTGCAGCGGTTCGCACTATGAGTATGGCGCAACGCATCGTCGATGGCACGGATGGCCTCGTGCTTCAGATGCAGAATATGACAGCCGAGGCCGCGCACATTGTGCACGCTGGCGTAGTTGGCAGCCGAGAGAAGCATGACGACACGGAAAGGTGCTGCGTCGGATATGACGAGGGGGAACCAGCGGGAGCGGAGGAGACCCTTGTTGCCAGGCTGGTCGAGCTCGGGAATGTCCCGGGCCATGTGAGTAATATCTGGTACACATGTACATACACAAGCCGTCAGTTTTCATTCATACATACATGCAATGATTTGTCGGGCCACGCGACGGGGACGAGAAGAGAAGAACCGAAGCCGACGAAGCAAACGTACAGTGATCAGCTAGGGCAGGGATGTGCGGCTGCCACGGCCCCGGATACGATCGGAAGGGATCCACACGGATGCCCCCGAAATAAGCATCCATGGATAAATTCGGGCCCACTTGCCACGCTTCATCATTCTGGAAGGACTCCGGGCGGCATGATTGCGGGTCCGCCTGTTCGGGTTCCGCGTGCAGAACCCCGGGAACGCATTCAAATGTGATTGTACGCAGCTTGGCTCTCCTCTGGCCCCTCACGCACAAGACGGCAGGGCGAGAAAGATCAGAGGCCTTGCCCCGGGCGGGCGCCGACTGTGGTCCAGTGAGATGCGAATGGGAGAGGTCTTCGCCTTGGGGGTCTTGCACAGGCAGTTGCGCGCGATGGGCCTCCCAGAACCGCTTGGACAGGAAGGAGCGTAGTTTGCGGCTCGAGTCGATCTTGAGCTGGTCTGGACGAGAGCCAACCACAAACTCGAACTGGACTTGGACCGGCTTTGCGGGTTGCTTTGCGGGATGGGCCTGCATCTTGTGAAGATGAGGGTTGTCTTTGAACTCTCCAACAAGTGTATGTATGCACACAGCTGAGTGTTTGAGAATGAGAAACGAGATGAATATTTGCGACAGGTGCATATATAGATGCTATAAACTGGATGTTAAAATGCGTGTTACTCGACCGTGGCGAGCCTCAGCTTGAGCATTGAATGTCTCAGCAGTTAATATGTACAAGAAGACACGGCGAGAAGGAAATCCTTGTTCAGCTTCCCCAAGCCAGCAGCCTATTCGGGAAAACACAAGAAAGAAGTCAAATCGCTCCTCTCTTCCCATGTCGCACACACTAGAAACGCCACTCCGCTGAAGAGATGACGGCGCAAGTTGTCGTTGTCTAAGTGTCTCATATCTCAGTGATTTTTACTCACATACACTGAAATACACCCAAGACATCGATACGGCACAGCACAACTGCAAGGGGCAGCATGGGGCATCGTGCACATATCTGATTCGACACGCGGCTCTTGAAGCCCCTATTTGCTGTTCCTCCCACCAACTTGGACCCTCTTGTCATACACGGTATACTTTATATCCGAGAGAAATGCTAGACAAAAAACGCTCTTGGTCAATTGGACGGATAGCGCTATAGCTATGTGTAGTGCAGGGAGCTGACTTGCAAGAGAATTCGTCGTTGGCGGAGCTTCCCGGGCATGACGGAGGTGGAGGATACGGCGTCAGCCACCATCGCTTTTGAGAACTTGGCCAAGAGGTGAGGATATAAGTTAAAGAGGGGCCGTGAGGGCAGCGATGCTAGCTTGCCACGAGAAGATGTCCTTGTATGTGTCTGAGTGTAGATTATCTCAGAGTCGTCATTGGCAGAAGCGAGGTGGAGGGCAATAAAAAGGTGCCAGTTTCCTTGTACCCGACACGGGCTCCCTAATGCAGAATACCGTCCAGAGAATTTGGCAAGGCCCAAGCGATAAATCAGGCTTGAAAGTGTTCCAGGCCTCCCTCACTAGCGGCGATGGAAAGCTTTTTTAGTGGCTGCGCACAGGGTCAAAGAGATAGAAAGATGATGATGGTGAGGTGTTACGTAAAATAAGGCTTCGTGGTTGACTTCCCATCGCGGTCATCGGATCGCGCCGCTTTTGCAAACACAAGCCTTTCACCTAACGGATCCTCTCGTACAGCTTCGCGACAATCAGTCCCCAACGAGCTATAATCTACCTCCAAACCGACTGCTTCTGCCGCCGACGCAACGTCTCGGACAGCCACAAACCGAGCTGCAGCGCCAGCGATAATGGCCGCTGGCCCGTCGAAATTGAGCTTCATCCCCTATGTCTCCAGCGGCACCGGCCATGGCTCTGGCAGACTACCGTGTACCAACCGAACGCCCTGATCTTGTGCCACCTGTCTCAGCTGGTCCAGGGCCACGCCTTCAACGGATCTCGTGTAAATAGTCTCGAGGTGTGTGAGCCTCATAACCGCAACCACAACAGTCGCAAACTCGGCCGACGCGTAATGACTGGAAGATATGCTCAATGTCCGCAGGTTGGGAAACGAGGCCAGGAATCGCGGCAGGGGCAAGTCCTCGTCGTTTTCGGGGTATTGTCGGAAGCGGAATCCATGGCATCCCAGTGTCTGAACTGTGGGAGCGCCGCAGGACCATTCATAAGTCTTCAAATGGCGAATACTCGCATCTCCAACGCGTTCAGTGAGAGATTCCTCGGGAAAAACAATGTCAAAGGCTGTCAACTGTTTAGTCTTGATCGCGTTGGAGAGCAGGGTTTGAGCCTCATCCCCCGAGATACAACAAAGGGTCGACCTAAAAGAGTGCAGATTTTGATATTCTGAAAACTGGGCAACGTCGAAATTGGGGAATAGATTATGACTGCCGGTGAAAATGTCAGACCAGTCGTCGCTCGGGAAATCAAAGCGAATATGTCGCAGTGAGTTGCCGCGATTGAGACAGGTCAGATATCGTATCGTTGAACGCAACCGTTCTGTATGAAGGTACGGTCTTATTATGCGCCACGAGCGTGTGCTCAATATGAGTACCTTCAAGTGCGGCCATACCTCCTCCCATTTTCCCCGCCAAATCGCCACGGGCTCTGGGTCCAGACTTGGTATGTTGCTGTCGATGCAAAGCTGTTCGAGTCTCGGAAAAGCGACAGAGAGATAAAACTAGAAAGACTCAATGAGTTAGTTTTTTGCTTTCACGCCCCCTTAATCTCCACATGTAGCGACAAGAAGAAGAAGTAGAGAAAAAAAGACGCCAGAGCTTTTCACTGTGACTCTTGAGGCAGGGGAGACAGACTATGGAAAATGAGAGTGGGCTTGCCACCGTCATCGCCATTCGCAAAGTCTTCAATTCTGGAAGAAGCGGTACGGATGGCAGCTCGCCGCACCATAGCTCTGGAATTTCTCCCGCGATGGTGAGATGCTCCAAAGAGCTGGCAGCATCTTGGAGGAAGATCTGAGGGAATCCACCGGGAACGTCTATCGAGATGCGATCAGAACAGCCGAAAAAACTAAAAGAGACATGCTTGAGTCGCTTATATAACTTCTCCTCCGAAGGAAACGTTACGTCTGGTGGTAGATCCCCGAGGTCCAGATGCTCCAGGCTGGGCGACGCATGTAACATCAGAATCAACTTGGAAGAAGTGAGTCCCCTGACTTTCGGTATCACGATCTTCCTGGCGCCTCCTTGTCCCGCCCAAGAAAGCATCTTTTTCAACACGCCAACGCCTGGTAAGTCCATCCGTTGCTCGGGAAATATCATGTTCCTCCATAATCGGCAATGCAGAGGGCTCGTGAGAGTGCGTTTCCATTGCCTGCAAACGCGCAGACAGACACTGGACCATGCATGGTATCAGCCAAACTATTGTGATAACGAGTCGTTACCCGATATCAGAAGGGGAGCAGTGTAAACGCACGGAATTTCAACAAAGTCAAGATACGAGAAGATGTGCGCGACAAGCTCTGCGGGCAGGCATAACGGATCTTGTCTAGAGAAGTGCCGGTGGAGAGGCTTGCGTGCACTGTAAAGTTGCTGAACTCCGGCCGGTCAGACACCAAACTTGACCACGCCATTGATCAACTTGGGCCGGAGACATCTCACCTGCAATTTGGGTGATGAGCCCACAGCAGTCTCCTTGTTTGCTTCGATCCCAGCCGTATACATCTTCCAGGCATACTCGTTCTTCTTTTGCAACCGCGCGATTTTCCCCAGACGAAGATATCCCTAAAATCAGGCAGGTCAGCGAAGGATCGCAAGGCGATGGTAGGCGCGGGCTGGACTGCTTACATCTGGAAGTCGAGGAGCAAGTTCCAGGATCCATTCGGCGTCCTTCATAGCGTGATCGAGTTCGTCCATAGCCTCAAACGTAGCAGCCCGGAAATCCAACGCCTGGATGTGGTGTGCATTGTCGCACTTGCTGAACGTTCGGCCAACGTCGCAATGACAAGTATACATTGCTTCTCTGAATATTGAGCCCCCATGCGCAGCGACCTGTTCGTAGTTTTTGCAGTTGCATCTGTTCCGTTTGACGCCTCTGGCGCAGGGGCATCTCATCATGGCCTGCATTTCAGGGGAGAAAACCCGTCAGACATATGGCTTCTTTGAACACCCTCGGCCGCGGCCACGGCAACTCACGCTTCTGAAGAGTACCAACGCACGCTTGTATTTCTTGGCCGCGTAAGCATGGCGGCCAGACTCGATCATATCAGACATCGTGGGCTCCATCTCAACAGCACGGGATGAAGACATGATGTTGTCGGAAAGATTGCGAGCACCAATACATGGAGCGCGACGCGGTGACGTGACGGAGGGATATTGTCGTCGCGTCACGCGACTCGCGTGATGCCGATGATGATAATCAGGGTTGAGAGCCCCACACTCACAGGCTGCCACCTCGCCCCACAGCGGCCAGCCCTGGTACCTCTAGGTACATACCTCTAGAGTCTATATAGGGAATCCTGGCATCTCAGGAACAATTCAACTGGAAACTTGATGTCCGTCAAACCCATAGTTCTCCCGAGAATTGATTGCACTGCAGGTTGTTTTGTTTTCTCACCTTCGATTCGGAGGGCTTCATCTGTTTAAACATTTAAACTCCTCGTCTTCTCGCGCTTAGCTTAGATCTCAGGTACACTGAAGTTCAATCATGTCTCTTCTCGTTCTGTTTGAGTCTCTTGGAGTCCGATTTGGACTGCCATTGACTCTTTCTTTTATTTGTGTCGAGTACTACAGTATCCTGTCTTCCATCCTGGTACTATGTGACACACTATTATACTTCTCTTTTCTTTCATCTCGTCAGCTCATGTACATACGTCGACGATGTTACCTATCGCGTTACCTTGGGTTCGGATCGTCTAAATGGAAGTAGGTACCAGGTTTTTACCGCCTTGTAAATTGGCTCCCCAGCGCTACAAACTTCAGGGACAAAAATACCGAACTTGTGAGCAGAGGATGATGGTATTCCTATATATTATAGGCTTCGGCGAGACTCAACGCAACGCATCGTTTTCGTATGAGCCAACGATCCGTGGGCCGTATATTCCATGAAGTCCCCTCCCATATGTCACACAAAGCCTTAGTTCAAATGCCTACTGATGATTTCGTTTCTGATAAAATAAGCACCAACCCCAAGTACACGGCCTTCAATGGATGTATTGGCGCAATCGACGGTACACATATCGCTGCACATGTACCTGTGGCCGAACAAGGCCGTTTCTTATCGCGTAACGGAGGCATCTCTCACAATGTATTTGCGGCTGTTACCTTTGGAGGCCGCTTCGTGTATGTGCTAGCCGGCGCCGAGGTCACCATTGGAGATGCCTCACTCATACGGATAGCTTCTTGGCGAAACTTGAAGATTCCAAATGAACATTTCTTCATCGGTGATGCCGGCTTTGACAATGCCCGTCGTGTCGTCGTGTGCCCATACGCAAATAGCCGCATCACGACCCAAATTGAGGAATGCCTGAGATTATAAAGTCCCTCTGCGGAAACTCCAGAGGAACTTTATATTCTTGGGCATTCCTCAATTCGAGTCTCATCAGTAGGCATATGAACAAAGGCTTTGTGTAACTTTGACATGTGAGAGAGGAATTCATGGAATATACGGCCCATAGATCGTTGGCGCATACGAAAAAGATGAGCCGCGTGGCGTTGAGTCTCGCCGAAGCCCATAGTGTATAGGAAGACCATCCTCTGCTCACGAGTTCAGTATTTGTTGTCCCTGATGTTTGTAGCACCGCGTAGCCAATTTAACAGGGAGGTAAATACTGGTATGCACCTAGTCAGTCGGCAGACCTCCTTGAAGATGTGATCTGAACTGTTCACGAGCGACTTGGCGTATTTTGGCGGCTGCATTTGAAGGTGCATGTTGAGACGTGCCCCAGGGATGACACGCTCCCTCAAGGGCTTCATCTGTTGGGTGTGTTCGGGCTCATCGGGTGCGAAGGTTCCGTCGTAATCATCATCATCGCCGCTCTGGTAAGACAGGGATTACATACTGATACCCCTCTCGTAATGAACTCGACATAGCCGAATGGTGCGCTGTGCGTGGTAAAACCAGACATATGAAACATGCGAGTACCTCTCTGCCATGTAGAGCCCCAATCCTGATTCCTGATTATACAATCAGCCGATAGCTTGAATGAGTGAGAGTGTAGTGCTTCAGAATACCCTTGATGCACCCAGCATCTTGATCGAGTGTCACACTGGATCAAGATGCTGGCTAGACCAAGACAGATATTCTTCGCAATGAGGCCCGCTGGCTGACTCCTGAGTCTTTTGGCTGTAAGTCTCCCGTTGAGGCACTCCGACGGCGAGGATACTATTCATGAGTCAGTTGCGGAGAGTACTGATTTTGTGGACAGAGGGAGAAGCATGCAGGAATTTCAATCGCCGGTACCGGCCGTATTTGTCATAAGCACGTGACCATGCCCCACATGATACCTGGGCAAATTGCTTCAAAGATCGTTGGTCGAATGTGAATTTGAATTCTTGTAACGTTCATTTGAAATTTGGAAAATATAGTTATTGTTAAATAACTAGCGTCGCCTATTCACCATCATCGTCAAGTCGTTCCCCGTTCGGCTATCCGAAAAACAAGACACGATCGAGATGGCAAAACAACTGATCGCCTCGAACGGCCCCGGGATCGCCAAAGTCACGACCAGGAAACCGAGAGGCTCCGCCACGTTTTCCCCTCTCATCGTCACGGTCGACGGCGTCGAAACAGCAAACAGGTTATGTAACAACGGTATAATTTACGAGTCGGAGATCGACGATGCAGAACCTTACAACGCCACCGTCAACCCGAGACAGTGTTACCGCTGCTACAAGTTTGGACACATCGCGGCCTACTGTCAAACCCCAGCGAGATGCGGACGATGCGCAGCCGGAAAACACGACCATGGCGACGAAGATTGTCCAGTCTTCAGAGACCAGAGCCACGAGCGAGCGTGCAACGGTTGCGGCTACCCGGAGGTCTTCCAACCTTCCTGCGAGGGGGGGCCTCTTGGGAAGGCGGTGCCTCTGTATCCTGACGGCGACTCGCGTCTGTGTTGCTCTCTGAGGCAGCAGGGTTGGCGAAGTACGTTGGGCGGTTGAGGTAGGCCGCCCTGGCTTTATCCCATTGAGCATTGGCCGTGGGACACTCGCGGGACCACGCCACATGTGGCCCGGAGCAGTTCAGGCAGTGCGGGCGGGATTCACCTCTGAAGGCTGGGCAGTCTTCATCGCCGTGATCATGCTTTCCAGCTGCGCATCGACCACATCTCGCCGGAGTTTGACAGTAGGCCGCGATGTGACCGAACTTGTAGCATCGGTAACACTGTCTCGGGTTGACGGCGGCGCTGTAATGTTTTGCATCGTCGATCTCAGACTCGTAAATTATACCGTTGTTACATAACCTGTTTGCCAGAAGATGGGGGCAAAAGCACCGCTGAAGAAGATACCCTCCACGGCAGCGAAAGCTACCAAGCGCTGGGCAAAGGTGGATTCCTTGTCCTGGGTATTGTTTGGAGGCGGCGTATTTGTCTGGGGGGCGGAGGGGGGGAATATGGGGTATGCGTATTCATGATGTAGATGTCACGATTTGCTGCTTCGACGCCGTCGACCGCGACGATGAGAGGGGAAAACGTGGCGGAGCCTCTCGGTTTCCTGGTCGTGACTTTGGCGATCCCGGGGCCGTTCGAGGCGATCATTTGTTTTACCATCTCGGTCGTGTCTTGTTTTTCGGATAACCGAACGGGGAACGACTCGACGATGATGGTGAACAGGCGACGGCTTAGGGCCGCTTCCGGGCCGAACGCCGTTTTCACCCACGCGTCTGCTTCGATATGGGGTCGTGCTAGCTCTCGAAATGTAACCACGGTGTCGCTGCTCTGGAGACGGCGTGCGGCCACGGCGACCGGTGCCTGGATCGCTCCGTTGACGGCGTTCACGATTTTCACAGGTTTGCGTCCGATGACAGTACTGCTGATGGAAGACCCTTTGACGACGACCTCGCGATGGACGCGAGCGGGGACCGCCATTGGAGGGGGGGAGGAGCGAGGTGTTGCGTTGCTGATCAGTGATCGGGGCGCTACGGGCCACGACCGACGCCCACGTTGGGGGGGGGGAGGTGCGTTGAATGCCTCGGAGACGGCTTCCCTCACCACCACCTTGACATTGTCGATGTCGTCAGACAAGCTCTGCTGCCGCGTCTTTCGTTCATCGAGGCGTCTCCTTTCCTGGGCGTGTTCAAACCCTTCGTGAAGGACGGGGTAGAAGGTTGCCCATGCGACTTCCGGCGACGCTGCGCAGAGACACTCGATGAAATTGTCGTAAACTTTTCATAACCTTCGATAGTTTTTCCCGCGGCGAGATAATCAAGCCTTGACTGTTCATTTGACAGCGAATTGGCGAGGGCGTTGCGTGGCGGGCGAATTTTCAGGTCTTCCCCTCTGTTGTTATCCACAGAAAAGAGAAGGAAAATTGGAAAATATAGTTGAAAGCAAATACAGACTACTTAATACATACCTCTTAGTTGACTTCCTCATGTTCTTGCACAACACCATCCCAATACTCCTAAGTGGCGACGTCATCGCCTCCTGTGTCATTGTGAACTGCAGCAATGTCAGCCTCATTTTCCGCTTCATTGGTAACGTCATCCTCGACTTCAATTGCTAAGCCCTCACTACATATCTCCTAAGATGATGTCTCCCGGGTCTCCCGGGTCTCCCGGTGAGAATGGCGCCTCTGGGTCCTCCAACGGCGGCGCCATTCATTGAGACGCGCGCGTACCAGGTCACTACCAGCCTCATACGTATCCCCATGAACGTCCAGCCACTCCAAAGCCTTCATTGTGGCCGAAGCATTCGTGGTCGTGGAAGGCGAATTAGCCGCATCTGGGACAGCAACCCCCGGATGTGGAAGACGTCGCTTTCGGTTCCGAACTGAAGGCGCTGATGATGACGGCGCTGATGAAGAATTTTGCAATACGTCATTACGCTCCTGCTTCAGATCTCTGACAAGCAGCGTCGGGTCGAGCCGATGCGATCGTGAACCTAGACCAAGACCACATACCTTTCAGCCTCCCCTTGCCCTTGACGATTGAGGAATCGTACGGTCCAAGAGGGAGATCATCTACGATCAAAAGCCCCCTCCGGTCAAGCCACCAGAATTGTTCTACGGCTTCAAGATGGATTGGAATGTCTTGTTCCTGGTGCTGGAAGAGGCGATGCCGATTGACTCGAACACGTCTTCAGAAGAGCCAAATGTTTGGAATGGCTCAAAGGCTTGCTCAGAGACTGGCTCAGAGGCAATATCTATGGCGAGAATATTGTAGACGCGCTTCGTATATCTTGAGCCGTGGGCGCAATGCCGCGCAAATGCTTCATACATGAGAAAATGTCGTTACACACAAAGCTTCATGGGATGATGCCAGATATTTCAGAATGCAGGGGACGGATGGTCACGTGTACGACAAAATATCGCCGGTGATATGTATGTAACAGAATGAGATTCCTGCATAATGAGGCGCTACATCTATACCCTCTACTGATACAACATCAGTGATCACATCAGTCAAACAACAACACCCATCACCAAAACTACCTCTTTAAATCTGACAGCGACAAGCCCCACCAATGACCATCAAATTTCTCCTTTTCACAACACAGCCGATCGCAGAGACCAGTCCGAATCCATCTTAGAAGCTCATAGCATCTTGGAGGTTCCAAGGCCGCTCAAAGACTGAAGTTCCTCTATTTGACAAGGCAAGTGGGCACTAGCAAGAGGCAGTCTCGTCTCCCACAGGGTCATTTCTCATCATGATTCTATTTTCATACGCCTCTTAAACAGGAGGGTAGATCCACATCCTAAGAAAGACAACTTGAGGCATTTGCTTGACTTCGAAATAATTCGCTCGAGTTGCATTTCTGTCGGCAACGCAAGACTAGGCCCCATTGCGTGTGCCCATTCCACACGGACTCATTCAGCAGTACCTAGAGGTGCACAACACGCAAGCACGCGCAAGCGACAAATACTGACAAATATTTTCTATTTCCTCAGCCTTACCGGCCACGGCTGTGGAGGAAACTCGAGTTTCAATTGCACGCCATGAGCCTGTGCCGCCTGCCTCAGCTCATTCGACACTCCAAGTATGTCATGTGGTATATAAATGGTCTTGAGATGCGTGAGCCTCAGGACCGCAATCGCCACACTCGATACATGGTTTCTGTAGTGGTGATGCGAGTTATGAAGTATCAGTGTCTGTAGGTTGGGAAACGTGGCCAGAAATTGCGCCAGGGGCAAACATTGGTCATTATCAGGATTCGGTGGGAAGTAAAAATCATAGCATCCCAACTCCTGAATTGAGGGAGCGCCGCGCAACCAATCGTAGTCTTTCAAATGGCGAGCAGACGCGTCTATGAATTGAGGGCGAATATTCCAATAGTCACGGAACACCATGTCAAAGGATGTCAATCGTCCAGCCTCGATCGCGCTGGAGAGCAAGATTCGAGCTCCCGCCTGCGCGATAGACAACGACCTCGACCTGAAGGACTGCAGGTTTTTGAATGTTGAGTGCCGGGCAACGTCGAAATCAGAAAGCAGTTCATGACAGCCACTGAAAATGTCGGACCGATCCTGATGCCGAATTTCGAAACCAATATGTTGCAGTGTGTTGCCGCGGTCGAGACACGTCAGGTATTGTAGCGTTGAAATCGATCGTTCTCTCGAAGATCTGGAATAGTAGCTCTGGAACATGAGTACCTTCAAGTGTGGCCATATATCGTTTCCCCTTTCTCGCCAAATCGCCACGGGCTCTGGGTCAAGTTCGGCTAGTCCGACAAATGAAAGCTGTTCAAGTCTCGGAAAGGCGACGGATAGATGCAACTACACATGCTCAAAGAATTAGTGTCTCGTTCTCATGCGGGCCCCCTCGATGGATCGATCTAGATGACAAATGTAGCAACAGATGCCAAGAGAAGCAAGAGGGGGAGGGAAAGAAGAAAAAGAAAGGTTTCATAGGAGCTCTTTGGGCGGGGAAATACAGACTATAGAAAGTGGTGTTTTGTTGGAAGCCATGTCGTGGTTTATTCGCAAAGTCTTTAGCTCGGGAAGAAGTGGTATAAGTGGCACGCTGCCGAACCATTGCTCCGGAACCCCCATAAAGTCGAGATGCTCCAAAGAGCTGGCAGCGTTTTGCAGAAATGTGTGAGGAAATCCTCCGGGAGCGTCTACTGCAATGCGATGGAAAGTTGAGGAACGGTCCTGCATGGAGAAATGCTTTAGCCGGCTCCATATCTTCTCATCTGAAGGAAACGACAGAGGCTTCTTCTGTGGTAGCTTCAAAATTTCCAGATTCTCCAGGTGTGGCGATGAATTGAGAAGGAGCGTAAACTTCGATTGATGGAGCGACAGCTCTCGCGCAATCGAGATCTTTCTGGCGCCTCCATCTCCTGCCCAGGACAACATCTTTCTCAAAGCGCCGACACGTGGTGCCCCCTTGGAACTACATTCCTCAGGAAATATCATGTTTCTCCACAATGGGTAATGCTGAGAGCTCGTGAGAGTGCGTTTCCATCGCTTGCAAACGCACAGGCAAACACTGTTTTATGCATAGTATCAGCCAAGTCATCATGTAACAAGAAATTAGTACTCGTCCGAACTGGGAGGGGAAATCCACGCACGGAAGTTCGACTCGGTCAAGGAACAGAAAAATTTGCGTGATAAGTTCGGCAGGCAAGCACAATGGATCTTTCCTAGAAAAGCGCCAGTGAAGAGATTCGTGTGCACCGTAAAGTTGCTGAATTCCGACTAATTAGATACCAAACGTGACCGGGTCATTGATCAATTCTGTCACTGGGGCCGGAGACCATGTCATCTCACCTGCAACTTGGGCGACGAGCCTACAGCAATCTCCTTGCTTGCCTCCATGCCGGCGCAATACATCTTCCAGGCATACTCGTCATTGTTTTGGAGTTGTGCAATTTTTCCCACACGAAGGTATCCCTTGATCCGGGCTGGTCAGCGAAGGGCCACAGGCCGGGAAAGGTTCAGGCAGGGCTGCTCAGTGCTTACATCTGGAAGTCGGGGGGCTAATTCCAAAATCCATTCGGCGTCCCGCATAGCATGGACAAGTTTGTCCATGGCCTCAAACGTCGTGGCTCGGAGATCCAACGCCAGGATGTGGTGCTCATTATCGCACTTGCTGAACATTTTGCCAACGTCACAATGACAAGTATACATTGCTTCTCTGAAGATGGAGCCTCCTTGGGCCGCGACTTGTTCAAATTTTTTGCAGGCGCATTTGACTCGTCTGCCGCCTCCGGCACAAGGGCAGCTTCCCATAGCCTATCATTCGAGATGGGAATGTCAGATATGTAGGTAGCTTCATAAAGTACCCTCGGGTACTGCCACGATAACTCACCCTGGCGAAGAGTGCCAAAGAGCGCCTGTATTTCTTGGCGGCGTGAAGTTGGCGGCCAGACTCGATCAGATCAGCCATCGAGGGCTCAGAGTCGAAGGCGCGGGATTCAGACATGATGATTTGGGAAAGTTATGGAAGGCCAGACCGCGCGCATGGGGACAAGACGTGATGACGAATGGTGGGTGATATCCGGACTGCGGACTCATCAAGCCACAACAAGTGCAAGAGATTTAAAATATGTTGGAGGCGAACTCAGCAAGAAATGATGCACTATTTGGCCGTTATTGTTCACGTTGTGATGATGTTATGAGAGAGGACTGCCTGTAAGTTGCAGCAGAAAGGCGTTAAGTTAAATAGGTACCTAGGTACCTAACCTCACCAAGTTGAATAACGCGAAAATCCCCCCACTTCCCGTCGCGACGCGTCAATTTAGCTTCATCCAAAAACCAACCCCATCATCTTTGAGCAGCGATGGCTACGCCACCACGCCCTTTGAAGCCATTCACAGAAAGCATTTGACGGCACGCACTAGGAATCGCGTCTATTCAGCCTTGACAGAAGGCAAATCGGCCAAGAAGGTCGCTGATGACGAGGGAATTTTCCAAAGCCTCGTCTACGGCATCAAAAAACGGTTTTGGGGGATCTCAACCACAAGGGCGAAGCCCCCCGACCAAGCTAACAAAACACGATTTGCGACACTTCCAGACAAACATAAATCAAGAGCCATTCCCTATCACCAAGAAGCTCCAAGAAATACCCTCACCGACCGGGAGACGTACATTTCCGACTCCATCAATGTTCAAATTTTGACCGTTACTGGCCAGCATTGGCGCGGTCTGCACGTTCTTGTTAAGGTAAGTGAACCACTTCGTGTGGCTGAACGTGTGTGTGTTGCACCCTGAATCGAGGATGCAATCATCTTTTTTAATTCGATTGCCTAGGAACTCTGAATTTATTGTCATCAATGAAAATACACGAAAAAGCTAAGTGGTTCCCAGGCGATTCAATTCGTAGTGTCGCTGGAGGCCTTTGATGACTGAGTCGATTATTGCCGTATCTTTTCCTGCGACGATCATGTCATCAACGCATAGGAGTAAAAAGACGCCTTGTCTTTGAAAAATGCAAAGCTCTCGCTTCAAGCGGGTAAATCCTTGTTTTTCGAGTTCCGTGGAGATATAATCATAATCCAGACACCATAGAGGAGATATCGGAAGGCCGTAAAACGCTCTGTTGAGTCTACAAGCGCGTCTACTTCCATCACTATGACCATGAGGCTGTCTCACGTATGCCACGATCCGCGCTTGTGCATTTAGAAATGCATTGACGGCATCGCACTGTTCCCATTCAAAGTTTAGGGTTAGGGTTAAAACAAGGATTTACCCGCTTGAAGCGAGAGCTTTGCATTTTTCAAAGACAAGGCGTCTTTTTACTCCTGTGCGTTGATGACATGATCGTCGCAGGAAAATATACGGCAACAATCGACTCAGTCATCAAAGGCCTCCAACGACACTACGAATTGAAACGCCTGGGAACCACGAAGCTTTTTCTCGGCATTGAGTTTGTTCGAGACAGAAACAATCGAACGATATTACTCCATCAGAATCTCTATATTCAAAGTATATTGAAGGGATTCGAAGTGGACAACATCAAGACGTCTACAGTCCCTTGGCTGCCTAAAGCAGAGAATCCAGCAGACTGGAAAAGTCTACCTACGACATGCGATCTAACAGATTGGGCACAAAAGACAGAAAGTCTCAACTGGCTGGCGATATGCACGAGGCCAGACATCGCATTCATAACGAATCGCCTTTGTGGTGCGAATAGTGCACCAAAAGAGATTCATGCGAAATTGATGAAGCATCTCTGGAGATACCTGGTTGGATCGCAGGATCCTGGAATCGTTCTGGGCGGCCATGCACCTGATGAGGTGTCTATTGATCCAAATGTTATACTGCAGGTAAAGGGTTACAGGGACGCCTCTCTTGCCGACAATTCCGACACCGGGCGGTCAACTGCGGGTCATGTTATTATGCTTGCCGGAGGTGCAGTACTCTGGCAATCCAAGAAACAAACCCTCGTTGCACTGAGTTCAACGGAAGCGGAGTTTATTAATTTGACTCCAACGGGCCTTTCAATGCTTTGGGTGGCAGATCTACTCGAAGACTTTGGGATACGACAACGACCACCACTTCTACTATTCACAGACAGCCAGAACGAAAAAGCAAACATACTCGACAAGAAACGTCGAGGTAGCACTCGACATGTAGATATGAGGTACAAGTGGACATTTAGGTAGATACCTAGGTAGGTAGATCTATCATCATCATCATCATCGTCTCACACCTTCAAGTGTGTAGAATTGGCTCTGCTTCGCTTCACCAATAAGGTATAGGAGAATACGACAAGTTCACCGCTGGCTCGACTTCAAAACAATATACTCGGGTTTCTGTTCTCTGTCAACATCGCGAGGCTAGGCCCCATTGCCTGTGCTCATCTCACATGGACTCATTCATTCAGCAGTAACTACCTACCTCCCAGAGGTAGGTAGTAAATACACATGGCAAAAGCACGCACAAGCAACCACACACACTGACGCACATTCTGTGCCTCTTATTTCCTCAGCGTCATCGGCCACGGCCGTGGCGGAGACTCGAGTTTCAATTGCACGCCGTGGTCCTTTGCCGCCTGCCTCAGCTCGTTCGACAATCTAATACCGGCATTTGGTATATAGATGGTCTTGAGACGCGTGAGCCTCAGGATCGCGATCGCCAGAGCCGATAACACGTCTCCGTATTTGTAACGCGGGGAAAGTGTCAACGTCTGTAGGTTGGGAAACGTGGCCAGAAATCGCGCCAGCGGAAAACGCTCGTCGTCATGAAGATTCGGTGAGAAGAAAAAAAGATAGCATCCCAACTCCTTAATCGAGGGAGCGCCGCGCAACCAATCGTAGTCTTTCAAATGGCGAGCAGAGGCGTCGGTGGTGGCCCGGGTGGTCGCTGAATGGACCCAAAAGTCATCGAACACCATGTCAAAGGATGTCAATCGTCTAGCCTCTATCGCACTGGAGAGCAAGAGTTGAGCTCCCGCCTGCGCGATACACAACGATCTCGACCTGTAGGACTGCAGGTTTTGGAATGTTGAGAGCCGGGCAACGTCGAAATCAGAGGACAGTTCATGACGGCCACTGAAAATGTCGGACCAGTCCTGAGACCGCATTTCCAAACCAATATGTTGCAGTGTGTTGCCGCGGTCGAGACACATCAGGTACCGTAGCGTTGAAATCGATCTTTCATCCAAAGATGTGGAATGGTAGCTCTGAACCATGAGTACCTTCAAGTGTGGCCATATATCGTTTCCCCTTTCTCGCCAATTCGCCACGGGCTCCGGGTCAAATTTGGCTACTCCGACCAGGGAAAGCTGTTCAAGTCTCGGAAAAGCAACGGACAGATGAAACTATGCATGCTCAAAGAATTAGTGTCTCGTTTTCATGCGGGCCGGGGGGCCCCTCGATCTAGATGACAAATGTAGCAACATATGCCAATAGGAGCAAGAGAAGGAGGAAAAGGAGAATGAGAAAGGTTTCATAGCAGCTCTCTAGGCGGGGGAATACAGACAGTAGAAAGTGGTGTGTTGTTCGAATCCACATTGTGGTTTATTCGCAAAGTCTGTAGCACGGGAAGAAAGGGTATTAGTGGCACGCTGCCGAACCATTGTTGTGGAACCCCCACGAAGTCGAGATGCACCAAAGAGCTGGCAGCATTTTGCAGAAATGTATGAGGAAATCCTCCGGGAGCGTCTACTGCAATTTGATAGAATTTTGAGTAAGGGTCCAGCATGGAGAAACGCTTTAGCTGGCTCCATATCTTCTCATTCGAAGGAAACGACAGGCGCTCTTTTGGTCGCTTCAAAATCTCCAGATGCTCCAGACGTGGTGATGATTTGAGAAGGAGCGTAAAAATCGATTGATAGTAGAACATCTTTCGCCCCATCGAGATCTTCCTGACGCCTCCATTTCCTGCCGAGGACAACATATTCTTGATAACGCGGACGCTTGGTGACCATGAACTCCAACTGTAACTCCATTCTCTAGGGAATGTCATGTTTCTCCATATTGGGGAATGCAGAGGGCTCGTCGTGAGAGTGCGTTTCCATTGCTTGCAAACGCTCAGACAGAGACTGGAACATGCATAGTATCAGCTAAACAATTGGAACAACGAGTTGGTTTTCGAATTCACAAAGGCAAGGGAAATCAAGATTCAACGCACATAAGTTGAAGAATGTCGAGATACGAGAAGATTTCCGTGACAAGCTCGGCAGGCAAGCATAATGGATCTCTTTTACAAAGGTGCCATTGAAGCGATTCGCGTGCGTCATAAAGTTGCTGAGCTCCAACCGATTAGACACCATGTGACCACATGCCAGACGTAATCGTGTCATGATCATCAACTTGGACCGGGGATCTTGATTATTTGTCAATCTCACCTGCAATTTAGGCGACGAGTCGACGGCAATGTCCTTGTTTGCCTCGATACCGGCAGTATACATCTTCCAGGCATATTCTTCCTTCTTTTGCAGCCGTGCAATATTTCCCACACGAAGATATCCCTAGAAACGAACTGGTCAGTAATGGGGCGCAAGGCCTGAAGGCTGCAAAGGCTCAGGAAGGACCTCTAGGCTCTTACATCTGGAAGTAGAGGGGCTAACTCTAGAATCCATTCGGCGTCCTCCATAGCGAGTTCGAGTTTATCCATCGACTCAAACATTGAAACCCGGAGATCCAACGCCCTGATATGTTGTTCATTGTCGCACTTGCTGAACGTTCTGCCAACGTCGCAATGACAAGTATACATTGCTTCTATGAAGATCGAGCCCCCATGGGTAGCGACCTGCTCAAAGTTCTTGCAGGTGCATTTTCTCCGTCCTTCGGGGCCTCTAACATGGATAGCACAGTTGCAGCATCTCATAGCCTGTTGATGGCGATGCAAGAAGATGGGAATGTTAGATAGGTAGCTTCGTCGAATCCACATGGGCGCTGCCACGAAAACTCACATCGGCGAAGAATCTCAAGGAAGTCTCGTAATCCTTGGCTTCGAGACCAGCCTCGATTAAAAGAGACATCAGTAACTTAAACTCAGGGTCGAAATCAACGTATGACGCCATGTTGAAAGGGGGAAGGTTGTAGGAGACTAGAGCCCGTTTTTGGGGACAAGACGTGCTATCGGATGGTATAGTAGCCGCGAACAAGTTGAACGACAAGTTGACAACTAGTGCAAGCGTGTCAGAATATGCGGGAGGCTAACGAGGCAAGAAGTGATGCAACGCTTGGGCGAGATGACTCACGTTCTTATATGATCATGTCACATGTGCCAGAGGCGATGACCTGTGTAAGCTGTAGCACAACTTAAGGCGACAGATAGGTACATGCCATTACTCATGAGTGATGAGTAAACCCACCCACGTCACGTCTGCGTAACTTCATCCCAGCCACATTTACCACAATCCCCCAATACCGGCTGGAGTCCTGACCACGAAACTCGGACGGAGAGAAAGGCGAAAACACACAGAAAGACATGATTACGCCTGCATGAGGAATGAGGAGCGGCATTTTTAGCTCTATTTGTCTCTTTGACAAGCAAGTAGGCGCCAAGAAGCGGTCTGGTCATGAATCCATGTATTTGCCTACGGCGACGCCTCCCGAGGAGGAGGCTACCTGAATCCCACCCCAAAGAATATATTTTGAGGCATTAGCTCGACGTTAAAATGGTTCAATCGAAACGCGGCAAGAAGTGATGCACCGCTGACGGTATTATTCACGTTGTGATGGTGTTGCTAGTAGAGAGGATAGGTACCTGTAAGTTGCAACATAAGGCGTTAAATACATGTATGTACCTATGTACCTACATATGTACAGCGTTGTCGTCAGACCTGGGCCGAAGTTAAGATTCTAGATGTCCGGACTAAAGTAGAGTTTAGATGGAATCGACCTCTAATAGAACATAGGATAACGCAAGAAGTTCGACCCAAAGAACACAACTTGAGGCATTTGCTTAACTTCGAAATGGTTCGCTCGAGTTGCTCTTCTGTCGACAACGCGAGACTAGGCCCCATTGCGTGTGCCCATTCTCGCGGACTCATTCAGCAGTACCTAGAGGTGCACAACACGCACGCACGCACAAGCAACACATACTGACAAATATTCTATGTTTCCTGTTTCCTCAGCCTCACCGGCCACGGCTGTGGAGGAAACGCGAGTTTCAATTGCACGCCGAGGTCTTGTGCCACCTGCATCAGCTCGTTCGGCGCTTCAAGTATGCCATTTGGTATATAGATGGTCTTGAGATGCGTGAGCCTCAGGATCGCAATCGCCACGCTCGATACCTGGCTTCTGTGTTCGTAATGCGAGTTATGAAGTATCAATGTCTGCAGGTTGGGAAATGTGGCCAGAAATTGCGCCAAGGGCAAAAATTGGTCGTTATCAGGATTGGGTGGGAAGTAAAAATTATAGCATCCCAACTCCTGAATTGAGGGAGCGCCGCGCAACCAATCGTATTCTTTTAAATAGCGAGCAGACATGACCCTCAAGTGACTGGAAAGATTCCAATAATCACCGAACACCATGTCAAAGGATGTCAATCGTCTAGCCTCTATCGCGCCGGAGAGCAAGAGTCGAGCTCCCGCCTGCGCGATAGACAACGACCTCGACCTGAAGGACTGCAGGTTTTGGAATGTTGAGTGCCGCGCAACGTCGAAACCGGAAAGTGTTTTATGACACCCACTGAAAATATCGGACCAGTCCTGATCCTTGATTTCCAAACCAATATGTTGCAGTGTGTTGCCGCGGTCCAGACACATCAGGTACCTAAGTGCTGCAGTCGATGCTTCTTTTGAAAATTGGGAACAGTAGTCCAGGAACATCAGTACCTTTAAGTGTGGCCATATATCGTTCCCCCGTTCTCGCCAAATTGCCACGGGCTCCGGGTCAAGTTTGGCTAGTCCGCAACCGATCGAAAGCTGTTCAAGTCTCGGAAAAGCGACGGATAGATGAAACTATGCAGGCTCAATAAATTAGTATCTCATTCTCATGCGGGCCTCCTCGTCTAATAAGAATCCTAGCGACAGGTGTACCGTGTAAGCAAGGGCTCTGGGCAAGCAAGAGGAAGAGGGAAAGTAGAAAGAAAAAAGTCCTTCGTGGGGGTTCTCTGAATGGGCAAGACAGACTATAGGAAGTGGAGGTAGTTCGTGAGCAGCCCTCTTATTAGAAGATCTGGATATTCGCAAAGTCTTTAGCTCGGGAAGAAGGGGTATTAGTGGCACGCTGCCGAACCATTGCTCTGGAATCCCCACAAAGTCGAGATGCTCCAAAGAACTGGCAGCATTTTGCAGAAACGTATGAGGGAATCCTCCGGGAACGTCTACTGCAAATCTATCGAAAGTTGAGCAACGGTCCTGCATGGAGAAATGCTTTAGCCGGCTCCATATCTTCTCGTTCGAAGGAAATGCAAGTTGCTTTTTGGGTAGCTTCCAAATCTCCAGATGCTTCAGGTGGGGTGATGCTTCGAGTAGGAGCGTAAACTTCAATTGGTGATGCGACAGCTCTCGCGCAATCGAGATCTTTCTGGCGCCTCCATCTCCTGCCCAGGATAGCATCTTTCTCAGAGCGCCGACACGTGGTGCCCCCTTTGAACTACATTTCTCAGGAAATATCATGTTTCTCCATAATGGGCAATGCAGAGGGCTCGTGAGGGTGCGATTCCATTGCTTGCAAACGCGCAGGCAGACACTGTTTTATGCAAATTATCAGCCAAGTCATCATATAACAGGGAATCAGTACTCGTCTCAAAGGGAAGGCAAATCCACGCACGGAAGTTCAACTGGGTCGAGGTACAAAAAGATTTGCGTAACAAGTTCGGCAGGCAAGCACAATGGATCTCTTCTAGAAAAGTGCCAGTGAAGATATTTGTGTGCACCGTAAAGTTGCTGAACTCCGACTGATTAGGCACCAAACGTGACCTGATCATTGATCAAATAAGGCCGGAGACCATGCTATCTCACCTGCAACTTAGGCGACGAGCCGACGGCAATCTCCTTGTTTGCCTCGATCCCAGCGCTGTACATCTTCCAGGCATACTCGTCATTCTTTTGCAGCTGTGCAATTTTCCCCGCACGAAGGTATCCCTAGAGTCGGGCTGGTCAGTAAGGGGGCGCAAGGCCTGAAACGGCCCAGGAAGGGCTTCTTACATCTGGAAGTCGAGGGGCTAATTCCAAAATCCATTCCGCATCCCGCATAGCATGGACAAGTTTGTCCATAGCCTCAAACGTCGCAGCTCGGAGATCCAACGCCAGGATATGGTGCTCATTATCGCACTTGCTAAACATTTTGCCAACGCCGCAATGACAAGTATGCATTGCTTCTCTGAAGATCGAGCCCCCTTGGGCGGCGACTTGTTCAAAGTTTTTGCAGGTGCATTTGACTCGTCTGGCGCCTCCGGCACAAGGACAGCTTCTCATAGCCTGTCGTTCGGGGTGGGAATGTCAGATAGGTGGCTTCATAGAATATCCTCAGATGCTGCAACGACGACTCACCCTGGCGAAGAGTACCAAAGAACGCCTGTATTTCTTGGCCGCGTGAAGTTGGCGGCCTGACTCGATCAGATCAGCCATCGAGGACTCAGCCATCAATGGCTCACCCCTCGATGGCTCGGAGTCGGAGGTGCAGGATGAAGACATGATGATTTGGAACGGTTGTGGGATGCTAGAGCCCGCTAATGGGGACGAGACGTGATAACAGAAGGTATTGTGGCCGGCGGCCGCGCACCGTGCAAGAGGGTTAGGTATTATTGATATTCACGTTGCCATGGTGGAGGCGACCAGCGACCAGCCTGTAGCCTGTAGCTGTAGGCTGTAGAGGATGTACATACCTAACCTAACCTAGCACAAGGCGTTAAAAGGGTATGTACCTACAGTACCTAAGCCTCTAAGGTACCTACATACATCACAATTTCGGAGACGGGGCTCAACATAATTTTCCAACAGCTTCACTCAACCGCACCTCATTATTTTTAAATCGCATACATATAAGTTGCCTCCTGCCCCTCCAGAGTATGTAGTAGGTAGCTCAACAAGATTCCCAATCTGACAATCGACCGTTATTCTTGCACCCAAACCCTTTTGGACTCAATCATCCTTCATTACAACGTTCAGTTACTCTCAGTTCCCTTCTTTAAAATGGCTTCCTCCCGACTCATGGAAGAGTACCTGAATAGGCCTGCCCGGACGCAGCCAGAAGCGTCTTCCTCCCAGGACACGTCATCCAGTCTCCCTCTCTTCCAGCTCTCTTCTCCGCCGCCGCCAACGGCCAGGGAGAAAGGCAAGGGCAAGGCCAAGCCAATAGGTGATGTCTACGACGTCTATCTCGCTCCGCCATCCATCAATCCTTGTGTACGGAAGCCTAGGCTTTCGAACCAAGACGGTTCGTTCTGTTACCAGGACGACATGTTTGTGCGGGACAAGGTCGATGTTGCAGGCAAGTATGCGGCGAGGTCCTCTCCAGTCTGGACTCTGGCGTTTCGGTGAAGCGGTTCATCGACAATCCAGCTCCGACATCAAGTACTATTGTTATTGTTGCGAGAGGGACAATCGTCAGCAAAAGCTATTTGATGGAAACGGAGGATATGCAAAGCGTCATCTGGTCTTGTTCCATGGGTACGACACGCTGACCAACCGCTGCGACGGCTCGAGGAAGTGACTACGAGACGACGCCGACGAAACTGAAGACGCTATCGATGATAGCACTGATGTTCAAGGTGGTTCCCAGACGACTCGCCAGCAACGGTTCCGTAAGACGCTAGTGAATTTCGTTATTCACTGCCACGTGGCCTTCTACATCATCGAAGATGACTACTTCTGTTGTCTCATCGAGTTCTCGGGGGTCAACAATCAAGATCTGCTCCCAAGGAGCTCGCGAACCCTAAAAGGTCCTGGATAATGTCGGAGTTCCTTGCAAGACGCCGCGGCCTGATGGAGGAGTTGAAGGAGGCGGCAAGTAGTATCTCCATTTCCTTTGACGTGTGGACATCACCGTCGATGACACCCATCCTGGGAATATATTCCCACTTCATCACCTCGAAGGGCGTACGCCGACTTGTTTTCCTTGGCTTGAAGGAGATTCAAGGGCGACACACTGCTAAAACCCTCGCTCTAGTACTAGAGGCAACGCTCATCGAGTACGACATCAAGCACCGACTTGGGTACACTATGAGCGATAACGCTAGTACCAACGACGCATGCGTTGAAGCTTTTATTTTGATTTGCTGCCCGAAGTTGAAGACGAAAGCAATGAGGGGACGTCATCTTTAAGGTGTTGGGCATGTCGTCAACCTTTCGGCACAGGCTTTTACGCGTGGAAATGCCGCGAACGACAAATCTCTTCAAAATGCCCAAAAAGAAGTATGTAAATAAACCCGCGGAAGCAATTGCGTGGAGAAACAAAGGATCGCTCGGGATGATGCGAAACAACATTACGTGGTTTCGCGGCTCGGCAAAGCACCTTAGCCGACGACGTCCTCTCATTGCTTTCGTCTTCAACTTCGGGCAGCAAATCAAAGTCAAAGCTTCAACGCATGCGTCGTTGGTACTAGCAGTAGCGTTATCGCTCATAGTGTACCCAAGTCGGTGCTTGATGTCGTACTCGATGAGCGTTGCCTCCAGTACTAGAGCGAGAGTTTTAGCAGTGTGTCGCCCTTGAATCTCCTTCAAGCCAAGGAGAACACGTCGGCGTACGCCCTTCGAGGTGATGAAGTGGGAGGCCGCCTTGATTCTCACCGCTTCCGTCTGTGTAAAACGGTTCAAGATAGTCCACGGATATTACTGGATGAATTCGCCAGGTGTCCGGTAATCGCAGCTTGTATACTGCTCTTCTTATTCGTTGGATGATTTCGAATGGGCCAGCGGACTTTGGTCCATACTTTGGGCTGATTGATCTGGGGATGGTATATGCCTTTTCGTCCAATTTGATAAGTACTCTGTCCCCGACTTCGAAAAATCTCGACTGACGCCTCCTGTCATAGTAATGCTTCATTCGCATGGCCGCCAGTGAGATCGCGTCATGTGCTTGTAATCGTTCTTGCGTTTTTAGTAATAGCTCGGGCTCGTTTGGAAATAGTAATGAGGCGAATTCAATAAGTACTCTGTCCCCGACTTCGAAAAATTTCGACTGACTCCTCCTGTCATAATAAAAACGGTTCAGGGGGCATAAAAACAAACAAAAAAAGAAGCTTCGAAGCTGAGTAATGGTGTAGTATATAAAGTTTTGGTTTGGTTTTGGTTTGGTTTCTGGTCCGATCGGAGCAATTGCTACCAATTGTGAGGGGTGCAGGGGTGAGAATGATGGCGTGGTCTAGCTTGTCCATCGGAAATTGAAGGCCTGGATATGGTGCACGCTATCACACTTGCTAAATGTTCTGCCAACGTCGCAATGAAAATTATGCGTTGCCTCTTCGAGAATCGAGCCCCCTCGAGCAACGACCTCTTCAAAGTTTTTGCAGGTGCATCTGCTCCGTTTGACGCCTCTAGGACAAGAGCAGCTTCTCATGGCCTTGTTTTCCAGAGAGATAATTTGTTAGATAGATAGATAGCTTCTTCAAAATACTCTTGGATTCCGTAGCAACTCACGCTGGTGAATAATGCCAAAGCACGCCCATATTTCTTGGCCGCGTAAGAAGGACGGCCAGACTTGACCAGACCACCCATACTGGGCTCAGGCCGGGAGGCGGGCTGGAGACATGATGTTGTCAAGGAAGATTGCGAAAAGCCGCGAAAGAGAAACAACCTTGAGAGAGCAACACGAGCATTGATAGAGGCAGTGCAGAGTAGGTAGGGTAATTCGCAGTGCCGCACAGCTGATCGCCCAAAGCTCCGCGGTCAGCACACCTGTACACGAGATAATCGGGGAAACAGCGCTCCCGCTGGACGATTGGTGCAATAGCCGTGTAAAACCCGTGTGAATACTGAAAACAAAAAACCAAGACTGAAGAAAAATCAGCGCGCACGTAAATCATGGAAATAGAACCCCCAACTCCACGCAGAGCGTTTTCTTCTTTCAACGTCCCCTTCTACTGCAATTAAGCTTTCAAATGTACATACATGAAAGCGTTCCCATAAATTTCCGTCGTTTAGAAAGGTCTAAAATGCAGGAACAGGTCGACCTAACGCCAAAAAGACTCCTCTCTCTGCGGCGCGGTGACCCCTCTATAACGCGACACATCTGCAATGTAGGAACTCCCTTGCCCCGCAGATCACGACGACGAGGTCCCGCGCTTATCCCCCTTACCAAACGCCTTCTGCTTATCCGCAAACTCACGAATCACCAACGAACAGCTCGTGTCCGCACAAAGCCTCTTTCTCCTAGCCACAGGCAGCTTAGCAGCAAATTCCAAGCCGCTCGCGCGCTCGACCGTCTCAATGGGGACCTCAAAATCGGTAATCGGCTTCGAATTCGGTATAGGGGCATTAGGCAGAACGAAAGCCCCAATGGCAACATTGCCGCCCGTCTTTCCATCCTCGGCAAAGATGACCTTGTAGAAATGCGTAGGCACCGCAATAGATGGCGGGTTACCAATCATTTCGTACTTGACGTACCACTTGTTATCGGCGGGGTCCTTACGAGGCAGGTAGAGCGGGCCGGTGACGATGCGCACCGAGGGGTACCGTCCCGTGAGGCGGCGACAGAAATCTTCCAGATGTGCCCAGTAGTCGCGGTTGAAGCCCTCGCCCACCTGGGGACACATGTTGCTCAGGTAAAAGGTCTCGTCCATGGATTTTTGCGACCATTTCACGTCGGCAGCGGGAACCTGATGGCCCCGATCGTAGCCGCTGCGGAAGTAATCCTTGAGGAGACCGCGGAACTTGGGGGGGATGGAGTCATCTTCCAAAAAGACACTGTGCTTTCGATCGCCGTTTCGTTGTGAGAGGGACTCGGGCGTTATATGCTCGACGACCCAGTGCGGATTGCGGGTTCGACGATCGTAGCTGGAGATCAGAGCGGTTCGGTTGGCCACGTCGGCGATGGGACCTGGAAAACCATACTCGAAGAGCCCGGCGGGATTGGTGCCGCTGCCTGCAACGACGGGTGCGGACGTAAAAGCTTGCTGAGACGGTGTCACGAGCGGCGTGTTGATGTCGGGTCTTGTGAGGGCAGTAGGTGGTGCCGCGATCGGCAATTCAGGTTTCTTGCTTTCTGGCGATGCGCGAAGAGAATACACGGCGGCGGTGAGGGCGGCGCCGCTTCCCGCACCAATGGCAGCGACCATTGCAAGAAATGATTTTGACATGTTGACTGTTGCACGGGATGCGTTGCCCGGTGGCATCTATGAGAGAACTCGACTTCGAGAGTACACCAAAGCAAGAAAAAGACTGGTCAGGTTGTCGGGCCGGGTGGCCTTGGGGCAGAGGAAAGGACAGGCGGCAGGGGGTGCGAGCGCAAAGCACGGATCAGAATAGATAGCGATCGGTTGTCTTCTTCTCACGAGAGATGTTGGCGCGGTGAAGCACGCGCGCCGCGTCTTGGGGGTGTCGGCACGGTAGAAGGCAATCTATGTATGTACGACCACAAAGGAGGGATCGTGAAAAGTTGCTGATGACGGACAAGCGAAGAGACGCCGGCAGGCTTGCCGGACTTCCATGCCATTGGTCACTGGTGGTACATCTGAGTGGGTCAGGAGTCTGTCTGGTTGGAGCCTGAGAGCGAGGCAGGTGGCAGGGGACCGTCATCCCCGCCATGTGTCCGCAACTTGCAACAGACAGACACGTTACACCGAGACACGTTCGCGTTCTCTCACGGTTCGGTTGGGCATCATGGAATCAGGGGCGGGCTCACGCGACAGAGGAAAGACTCCTTCAGCCGCTTATTAAGCTACATATAGAATTGGATTTTCTCTTGTCTTTTCATCCACACGATTTTCTCCCATTACCAAAGCGGCGCCTTCCGAAGCCTCCAAGCGCCGATCTCCTATCTCGATCTCGCCATGCTCCGCCGCTAACAGCGTCTACACCATCATGATGCCGAACAAAAAGGCTCCCATCCAGGACGCAGCGATCGCGAGACCGACTGAGCCAGTAGCACCGGTCGCTCTGCCACCGGCAAGAGCCTGGGCCGCAGACGACGTGGCGGCACCAGCAGCGGTACTCGTCGCAGCGTTAGATGACTTGGCAGCGGGCGTCGTCATCCCAGCAGTGGGAGGAGTAGAGGGAGCCAGCACACCGGACGGGCAGTGCCAGTGGTCTTCGTGAGGTGTGCACTCCTTTTCCGTGCCGTGATGATTGCCGTCGCTCGAGGCACTGCTGGCGGAGGGCTTGGTACCGGACTGCGTCTGAGCGGGCGGGGTGGTGGGCGCGGAGACACCAGATGGGCAATGCCAGTGGTCATTGTGAGGAGTGCACCCCTTGCTTGTGTCGTGATGATGGTCTTCATGGTCGTCGTCGTCGTCGTCGTCGTCGTCATCGTCAATATCGCTGGTGGTGGATTTGGCGCCGGACTGCGTCTGAGCAGGCGGTGTGGAAGGCTTGGTAACACCAGACGGACAATGCCAGTGGTCATTGTGAGGCACGCACGAAGCGGCCGTCGCCGAGGCGCTTACGGTGTCGACAACAGAGCCGGTATCAGTCGACGTAGCAGCATGGCAGTGCCCTTTTTGGAACCCTCCCGCGTTAGCGTTCTGCAACAACTATATCTTTCTGATCGAAACGAGCATCTCCTCGGATTCCGCCGTGTGTTCTCTTTGCGTTCCCGGCTTCTGAAGTTGCTCACAGCTTCACTTACAATGGTCGCCGTGGGGCTCACAGACCCCAGATCCGGTAGGCGAGGGCGGCAAGGCACTTCTTGAGGCAGCAGAACCAGTCTCGGTCGTGCTGGTCTGGGCGACGACGAGCGCCGCCTGGCTGATAAGGCAGATGGAGAGCAAAGACTTGACGTGCATTGTTTCAGTATTTCTGCTGGGGTGTGTGGTGTTGTAACGTACGAGCCCGACGTTGGGGCGAGGTCATGGTTATATATGTACGACCTGATACCTACATACATGTGCCTGCCTGCTGCGTAATGCTGGAACCAATCGCCTGCATGTCGGACGAGAAAGGGGGGGACGCCTTTTCTCCCATACGGTGATATTATTGCCTCCTCCCCTGTGGCTTTCAACCAACCTCATTGACTGCCATCACAGCACACACGTTCCCATCATTGGACCAGCAGAACGCCATGTGCAGCGTGCAGTCAGCGCGGCCAAGCTGTGACGGTCTGACAGAGCGCCATGACGCGGCGTGTGAGAACCTTGCTGGTGGGTGCGATTTCAACAATCCAACAAGCAGAGACTTCTCGTGGCGGTAAATCAAGAATGGCAAGTTCGAGGAGGCCATAATTCGACAACGCTCGGCGCCTTGTGGCACCGTTGCAGCGCCGGCGGGTCTTGGTGATCAGGTCGAACTTATTATGCTCGTGTTGAAATTAGAGAATGAATGCACGGGAACGGAGGGGGATTTTAACATCATTTTGGCACGGAGGACAATACGGTATGCCTAAGCTGTATTCTCATTCTTGCTCTAAAAATAAAATAGGCTCAGAGGTACGTGCCACCTTCATGGCGGTTTCCTCCATTTCTTCCAAGTGTTACTTGGGAGGTACCTAGGCCCGGTATATGTACCGTATCCAAGCTCTGCCGCTGAGAACCTTGATGTCCTATGTGGCATTTCTCGTGAGACGGTGAGTCGTAGGACAATTTGTGTGCAATGGTGGGTACCTAGGTAGATAGATACGTCGTTTTACAACTGGAAGGTCGCCATAGAGGTGCCAGAATAGTTCCATATGTCACGATCAAGATGGATGGCATGATCCATTGTAGGCGAGTTCCGAGGGCTTCTTGATGCTGTCTTAATACGTTTTCGAGGAGGTTGCTTGGTTGATGCTCGAAGCACGCGCTGTTTCGTGTGGCGTACCTACCTCATATGGCTGTTGTGAAGAGGATTGGCACGCGTGACGTACGTGCTTCTCGGGTGTGTAAATGATGCTATATATATGCCTAGGAGGTACCTACATACCTACATTATACATACCGAGTACTTACTTGAGAACAGCCATTGCTCAGGCCTCGATGATGGCTCAAGTTCCAACAAGCGCAACCCTTCTTGCATGAGCTGCAGAATATCCGATACATACTTCAAGAATCAAATGGCACCCAATGCACCAGATGTAGCAACTCTGCCCAAACGCAGCATGTGCTGTACAGCCAGTTGCCAAATTGAGAACCCTCATGGCCAAGCAGGTCAATGACGCCTCTTCCAGCCCGCCTCTTTTAGCGCGCCTCCACAGCGCCTTCTCAGCGACCCCCACAGGCCAGCTTCTTTGCGGTGGCCCCTGGAGCTCCTGCGTCTTGTGTTTCTGCTCCTCTTCCCGTCTACACGTGCATCGAATCCCATGCGACAGGGTATCATGCTTCACGCGCCGCAGCCCAAAATAGCATCATATTCAGTCCTGACTCCTTGGCCTATCTCGCATTTCTTGTTCCCCAGCCTTGATAATCTGCCGCCTTTGTGTCTCAATACATACATAGATAGCCCGTGGCGATTTCTTTCGACTTCGGAGGCTTGGCTCACTGTGGCCGGCATAAGTTACCCCCCCGTTTCGTCCCGTCCCATCTGGCCCTTGTTCTCGGCCGGTCAGAGCTTTCAAGACTCGCTTGACTTCGGCAGCGCTGCCGAATTGGCTCGTTATCCTTGTTGTTTCGGAGCCGTTTTCCCGTCTACGTATACTTTGACTATTCATCCTCATCCGGGATTCGGGGTGATAGCTTCTCCTACACCACAAGACAAGGCACCTCCTCCCGCTCGTCAAGGTTGCCTTCTTCCATTGATCGGAGCATCGCCATATGGCCAGTTGTCCACGGTCCATCTCGGGGACAACTTTCGTCTGTAGCTATGGAGCTGGCGTCTCAAAACCTCGACAATGACACTCGTGGATGGATCATGTGCGTCGTCAGCGGCATAGGTATGTTTCGCTGGGCACGTAGATGGCCTGAGCAACCAAGAAAAGCTTGCTTTGGACCAAACTGATGACGTTTTGAACCAGCATGTGTCTTTGGCGCCTCCATCATTTGCGTTGACTTCATCGTCCGCCTGTTTCCGGGGAAACATACTTTTCGCATTCAGGAAAGCAACTTCTTCCTCGCGAGCTCGCTATCCCTCAGCTTCGGCGTCATGGTGAGAATTGAGAATGCGCCATTTCCCATTTGTTGGCCTGTAGAACGCGCGGTTCAGACTTACAGAGCCACACAGTGCCGTTTCATTCTAACATGGATTTCATCGAATGTAGATGTTTTCCGCGCTATACAGCATGCTTCCCGAAAGCAAAGGCTACCTCGAGAAGGACGGCTGGGACGATCAACCTGCCGGTCTCCTCATCATGGGATGCTTCATCGGAGGATTTGTTGGCATTCAGGCCGTATCGCGGCTGTTGCACCGACTCATGCCCTCTCACGTTGTCGATTGCGATCATACCCACGGTGATGAGCCACCCACACAGGACAACCACCACTCGTGTAACCATGCCCGCGGTCAATCCCGGGTCAGCAGAGCCCGCACGCGGTGGTCTCGGCAGCCGCCAACAAATGGGCACGTTGCGGCGAATAAGCTGGACACGGAGTATGTCGGCGGCCAAGACGACGGAGACGGCGCCGCCACGGAGTCGACGCTCTTACTACCAAGGCCGACAATGGAGTCTGAGCCAGAGTCCAATGGCGCCCGTAAACCACCACCTATACGAAGTGCGTCCGCCATGGTGGGTAGCGGAATACTGCAGCGGCCTACGAGTCCAACGCGACCTTCCCATCATCGCTCTACGACTGATGCCCAAGTAGTCCCGCGGCGGCCGTCGTCCATGTTCGACGTGCGGCGGCTCATGTCCTTTGTGAAAGATACAAAGTGCAATTGCGACGAGGAGGGCCCCTGTTACGGCTATACCGATCCGTGTGGACAGGAATGCTTCAAGCATCTATCGACGCGATCATCTCAGAGACCTTCGCAGAGCGCTTCTCGTCAACCAACTACAATTCGAACCAGCACAGGCCCTCTACACCCGCGCGCCTGGTCCATCTTCAACGATGCAGGACACGACGACGCCCCCGACGGCGATCAGCCCGTCAGCCCTTGCTACCGCACCAGCAGAGTTGCTTCTCGCGAGCCTCAACTCTTCCCGGCTCACGAGGCACCTCAGGAAGCACCGGACGGTGCATCCGACGCCGGCGACTCGAACCACCTCTCGGCCCGCGCCTCCACCCATAACGCCGACCTCGAAAGCCAGCAGCACCACCACCACGTCCCCGAAAACGCCTTCCTGTCCATCGGTCTCCAGACATCCATTGCGATTGCCCTCCATAAATTTCCCGAGGGCTTTATCACCTACGCCACCAACCACGCCAATCCCGCGCTCGGCTTCAACGTCTTCATGGCGCTCTTCGTGCACAACATCTCGGAGGGCTTTGCCATGTGTCTGCCTCTGTACATGGCTCTCGGATCACGTTGGCGGGCCATCACCTGGTCTGCCATCCTGGGAGGTCTATCGCAGCCCCTCGGCGCGGGCATGGCAGCCGTGTGGTTCAAGGTCGCGCAGAGGTCCAACATGGCCCCCAACGCGGTCGTCTACGCTTGCCTCTTTGCCGTCACGTCGGGTATCATGGTGAGCGTGGGGCTGCAGCTGTTTGTGGAGGGGTTGAGTCTGAATCATAACCGGAATTTGTGCATCTTTTTCGGGTTCTTGGGCATGGCGGTCTTGGGGCTAAGTAATGCGTTGTTTGCGGCTCATAATCCTCACTAGACTGGGGGACTTTTTTCTTGCCTTTCTTTGTTACCATTGTATGTTTGGAGTATTGGTGTTTCTGTATTTTAGCTTGTCTTTGCTTCTTTACCTTTGTTTCTTTAACGTGTTATATGCTGCTCTTTGAGTCTGTCTCTTTCGTTTCGTCGCTATACTCGATTCGTCACTATACAATATCTGTGAAGGGCGTTTCCGACAACCGCATGAGAGAACACTGGAATTGCCTTTTCTGGGCCTTGATACGATGACGCGGAGTGGGTGATACTCACAGGACACAACGACGCCGAGATTTTCATACTAGGACGCCAGGGCTGGTCACCAGTCACATGATACAACAAGGCCGAATTGGTGGAGATACTGGAACTGCTTTGACTAATAGTTGCACTGTATGACATAACGAAGCCGAGCAGAGAATACTGGGACATTAGGAATGTTTGTCAGGCACATGATACAAGGTCGCCGAGTTGAGGACACTAGAAGTGTCGGCAATAGGTAGTAGGTACATAATGCAACAAAACGACGCCGAGGTCTACATACGTAATAGAAGCGGGCCAGACTAGGTACTATACCACACGATACAACGACGAAAGGCATAGGCATAAACTTGGAGTTTGGACTATACATGGCATAGCTTACTTGAATTACGCACTTTTCAATTTACATATGTATTTGTACTTGACTCGAGCGATCATCTCTCAAGATATCATCCAAGCTTCGTGCATATGATGTGTATAATTTGATGTACATACCACACATACGGTGTCCGGCCAGAAAACCAGTACTCTTCTCTTGTCAGCGGGGATGTCACGACCTATATTCTCTCCTGTAAGTTGTAACCCCTTCTTAGTAATATATCTTATTTGTAAGGTCGTAAAAAACTTTTCTTCACGTCATGTCCCATGACATATAAAGATGAAGCCTACATCTATCTATCTATCTAGACAAAATCTATAAAGGAAAGGGTAAGATTCATCGCAAAAAGCAATGCCAAAGCAACGAAATGTAAAGTAACATATAATATCATAAATATATGTGCATGCAGAAGCAATACTACGGCCCCGCCAGGCTAGGATCAACATGCACGTCCAGATCCATCTCAAGCGACGTCTCAGTATTGACGAACAACGAATTCGTATCCTCAGTTAACCAGTCGAATTTTGGGGCCCCGTGCTCCATTTGTGGCGTGAATGAGAATAGGGCGTCGTGGTCCAAGGGTCCTGGCCAGAGGTCTTGGGTGAAGTTGTCGTCGAAGAGGGGCTGGTCTGCAAAGATGTCGAGGTGGTCGAGGTGTTCGAGGAAGGAGGCTGGCTGGTCGGGGAAGATGGTTGGGTCGGGTTGGATTTGCAGCTGCATCTGGGGTGTAGGTTCTGTTTCAGACTCTTGTGCGGACTCTGGTGACTCCAGCTCGGGCCCGGGTTCGGGTTCCGGCTGCTGCTCCAGCTCTTGCTCCAGCTCTTGCTCCAGCTCTTGCTCCAGCTCTTGCTCCAGCTCTTGCTCCAGCTCTTGCTCCAGCTCTTGCTCCAGCTCTTGCCCCAGCTCTTGCCCCAGCTCTTGTTCTAGCTCTCGTTCCAGCTCCTGCTCCAGCTCATGATCCAGCTCCTGCTCCTGCTCCTGTTCCAGTCCCGGCTCCGGTCCCTGCTGGAGCATCTGCTCCAATCCGTGGCCCTTTGCAAGATGGACTTGCAGATCGTGATAACGCGTGAAACCCTGGCCACACTCCGTACAAGACACAGTGTGCTTGGTTTGATTCGTAACGCCGGCAAGTTCATCAATAAGGGAGGTCGGATCATCGGGAATATCGACCTTGGACAACTTATTGCGCTCACGGCCCAGATGAATGTAGCGAATATGGTCTTCCAAACGGACTTTGGTGCTAAACTTGTCCCCACAACCACGCTCATTCGTCCAGTTGTCAAAGTCGACCCCCGTGAGCTCAACCTGGCCACAGACGAAGCGAAATCCTTCATGCGCGGTGCGGACATGAGCCCTGAGATTAGAGTTTTTGGTAAACTTCTTACCGCAGCCCGGATGCGTGCACGCGTGGATCTTGCGGTCTGAGACGGTCTTGCCAGAATGATACATGTCGATGTGTTGGTCGAGTTCCCATTTTGACGTAGACTTGTATTCGCAGAAGAGGCAGTTTTGGTGTTCTTTTTTGAGGTGAGCCTGGAGGAGTAGCTCCGTTGTGAAGCCGACGCGCAGTTGCGGGCCAGCACCTGGTGCTCGTTGTTGTTGCAAGGCACACTCGCCGCACCAGTATTTCAGATCGCCGTGGATTTTGTCGCGGTGTCTCTTCAGTGCCGGTTTTGAATCAAACGACTCGGTGCAGTCTGACTCAGGGCAGGCGAAGGCTCGGACATGTAGGTGATCCTTGCGGACATGTTTCGTGAGCGTTTCTCGTTTCCTGAAGCTCTGGCCGCAGTTCTGGCAGCGGAAACGGTCTGCACCCTCGTGGACGGCTTGATGGCGTTTGAGTCTTGTGCCTGTGACAAAGCTCTTGTCGCAGCCGGGGACCTGGCAGACGTAGTTGCGCTCGTTGGTGTGTGCCGCTTTGATGTGCTGTTTCAGGTGCTTGTCTTCAATGTAGTTTTTTTCACAACCGTCATATGAGCATTTGAAGGGCCGCGAGTTCTTGTGTGAGTTTAGGTGGTCCCGTAATCTAGCTGGGCGGTTGAACGTCTTGGGACAGCCGGCCCAAGTACAAGCCAACGTTTTTAAGTCTGATGGAAATTTGGCACGTGGTGTGGTGGCCACGGTCGCAGGAGAGTCGCCATGTGCCGTCGAGCTCGGTGTCTTTTCTACGGTAGAAGAGTCATCATCGCGGTCGTCTTCGTCTTGACATACTAGATCATTTGCGTTAGTCTTGTTGTGTGGCAGTCTAGAATGGGGCTTTACTTGGTGTTGTCGTGGGACGAACATTGAAAAGATGCACCATGATCCTCAATGTGAATCTTCTTCCGAGGCGAGGCCTCAAGTACTTCTTCGACGGCAGCACGCTTACTCATGGTTTCCTGTATCCTGACCACGCTCTCATATCCGGCAGGTTTGTTGATCCTGTGTTGGGTCGACGGGAGTGTGTTAAAGAACGACGGCAGAACGACCATCTTTGTCCAGGGCGGTGAAGACACTTTTTTTTTTTTTTGGCTGACTCTCGAAGCTTGCTGCTCAGGTGGTGGACCCCGCTCACCGTTCACGGCTGCCGGCAAGTTAGTTCGGGGAAGCTACGGCAAAACCTGGTCTAGAGTGGCTGCAAATTTCAAGAGGCTTGACGTCGCGAAGACAAACCCATCACCACCGAAAGCGAACAACAAAAGCAGTCTCATTTTTTTCCTCCTGCGCAAGACGTCAAAACTCTCGCTTGTATTTCCAGAATGTCGGACTTTGGCGAGGACGATGTCGGCGTTGGTGGGTGAGTTGGATCCGGCGCCATGCTCCAACACTGCAAGCAAACGAGCTAACTGAGCACGCGCAGCGACGAGCCCATCCTCGAGGACGAGGAAGTCAACGAGTTCTACGAGGGCGAAATCGACGAAGACGGTGGACGTGTTGAGGATGGCGTTGAGAACGGTTATGATGCGGACAACGTGGTCCTGTCAGGCGATCCCTCGGCAGCCGCCAACGGCCTCCGAAGTCATGAAAAGGCCATCAAAGACATGAAGATACCCGAGAATGAACGATCTACAACGCCATACATGACAAAATATGAACGAGCGCGTATTCTTGGAACACGCGCGCTGCAAATCAGGTACGACGGCCTACTCTGCGACCCACGTTGAACGTAGTTGACGAGTATAGTATGAATGCGCCTGTGCTGGTGGATCTCGAAGGCGAGACAGATCCTCTTCAGATTGCAATCAAGGAGCTTCGCGAAAAGAAAATTCCCCTGATTGTTCGGCGATACCTTCCAGATGGCTAGTAAGTGGTTCTTTCCTGGTGCACGCAATGCGTATGTGGCATGAAGCATACGGCATCTGACATGTTACAGCTACGAGGACTGGACGTGCGAGGAGCTACTGCAATGATGGACCAATAGTTTTGAAACCTCGATGTTGGAGTTTTACTGCTGCCTCAGCTGACGCGTACGTGTCGAATTCGAGTGGCGACGCCGTGCGACCACCGCGACCGAGATGCGGCAGGAACCACAGATGTCTCCGTTTGCTGCCACATGTTCGATCTAGCTTCCTGGTGGCCTTTTAGTCCTTTCTGATTCATGAGCGTGGCGTTTTGAAATTAAGGTAAACCAAAAAAAAGTGTCGGACATGGAGTACATGGGTGGAGTGAATGAGTGAATAAAGGCAAGTGAGAAAGTAATCCAAGATGCGTTCGCAAGCAGTCCCGATGATGCAAAGCCATTGCGTACGCGTCGACTGGATACTTTTCTCTGCAGCAAGACAAAGTTAGGCCTGCACGACTCGTTTACATACCTACTTGGACGACCGGCTTATGTGTGATGCGCTGGGGCTGCTGTCTGTATTACTGTACGCAGATCTGCGGGCCCGTGATGTGTAGGTCATTGGGATCCAATTTTTATGCAGTCAGGAATGAATGCGATTGAGTACCAACTATTGAATGCTATTTCGTGCTATCTCATGTCGTAATTGTGAAGCATTCATGCCTGACAGGGTCGTCAAATCGCCGTGCTGCCCCCCGCTTGGCCGACAAGCCATGGCCCATCAGGCACACATGTACATTGTACCTAAAATGACGATCATGAACATGGAAAATGCAGAATGAAACCGATCCGGTCTTTACTATGGATTTATGTATGTCATTGTACATACATAGGTAAGGCAGTCCTCCAATTTCCTTCCGGACACGTGCAATGCCTGCAGACCCACTACCTAATCACATACCACCCAAAGTGCCGAAAGTGACGGCAGATAGCGGAAGCAGCAACCAAGATTCAACGGTCGTCAGTGGTCACTGGTCACGTCGCGGCGTACTCCGTACAAATGTACTCTGTACAGCTGCGCGGATCGTACGGAGGAGACCTCATGTAAGACTCCGTCATCGTCAGCTGCCCAGTGAGTGCCGAGATGCACAAATCGCAACACTGCAACGCGAGGGGTCCAATCTCGCCTTGACGTCAACGCAATTTCTGCCCGGGACCAGCCCGGGAATATAAACACTCATCCTTCCCCTGGTAGTAGCTCAGCCCAATGCGCTGCTTACTTTGAATTGTAGTTGCAATTGCCCAGACTCGACGTCGGTATTACTTCTTAATCGTTTTTACACTGAGTAACGGCATAGACTCGTTGGACGCCATGAAGCTCGCCTGTGTGGTCGCTGCTCTAGCTTCGGCAGCGGCGGCGCGATCCGTACCGCCCCACGAGGAGCGCCGTGAGATTGGAGTCAGTGTGAGTGTACATACTGCCAATTCCACCCTTGCTGTTACTTCATCATAGCTTCGGTGTTCTACCATTGATTTTCATTACTGTTAATTGTGTTCATTGCCTTATCTATGCTTTCCACCCAAACTCTACTTTTTTATTGAGATATTTGTCATTGCGCCGTGATATCCTTTTCGCTCCCTGGTAGCAGCCGTACATTATCATTTGCTTCATTCTGAGTCCCGACTAACCGAGAGTACACGTCTGCCCGTGAACAGGTCCTTCTCTGCACCGGCGACAATGCATCAGGCTCTTGCACACGACGTGAATATCCCCTCGCCCAGTGCCAGCAGCTCCCAGCGGACCTGTACCAAAACACGCGCACGTTTGCAGTCGAGAGCCACGATGTTGAGTGCATGCCTCGGCTGGTCAACTGCGGCGGAGTCTGCATGAGTCCCACGGGTTGCACGTTGGGAGCTGTGGACGACAACTACAAGCACAAGTGGGATCTGCAAGCGATTGGCTGGGATAAGTACATACGGAGCTTTGACTGCCGTATGAAGACTAAATAAGGCGTGAAGGCCCAAGGGATCGTGGACGGATATATCATATGGGACATGAATTGCGAGAGACAGTAGAGGATGGGACGACGATGATTCGGCGTTGAGTAGGTATTTGTTAACAATGATGGAATCATGGATGAAATGGCCCTTCTTTGTTTTAGGGCCATCAGAGCAAGGGGCGTTGTCATTTATATCACTGGAGATGCGTGGTTTCGGCCCAAGTGCAAGTAGTTTTAGTCAATTCTCATAATTAATCGACAATAACTTCCAAGTCTGCATCCGAGAATCACGACAACAACCGTCTGTGCATGGCATAAAATTATAAATGACGTCCAGCATCGGGATTCGGCGGGGCAGCGCCACCGGTGACCGTCACCGAACAGATTCATCATTCCCCGCAGTCCGTCACTCTTCACACCCACGCAGTCGTCATCCCGAGATGCCGAGATAACACCATTCTCAACTTCTCACTCATCAAGCTTCCCACAACCAAAGAACAAGACAAACAAAACAAACCAGTATCCAACCCATTCAAGTCGACACATTTCCGTCACCTCAAAAAACTACCACCATCATCATGCCCTTCACCACCAACTCCACCATCCGCTCCTTCGGCGGCACTCTCCACAAACTCACCCACCCCTCCTCCTCCACCAAAACCCCCATGAACCTCACCCTCTTCCTCCCCGGCACCGCTTCCGACTCCCACCCGGCCCCCCTCCTCATATACCTCTCCGGCCTCTCCTGCTCCCCAGACAACTGCGTCGAAAAGGGCTTCTTCCACGCACACGCCTCCCGGCTAGGCCTCGCGGTCCTCTACCCAGACACATCCCCCCGGGGGACGAACCTCCCCGGCGAGCACGATGACTGGGACTTTGGCAGCGCGGCGGGCTTCTACGTCGATGCGACGGAGGAGCCCTGGCGGGAGAACTACAACATGGAGAGCTACGTAACGAAAGAGTTACCGGGGGAGTTGTTCGGGGCGTTTGCGGAGCTGGATCCGGAGAGGGTGTCTATTACGGGGCATTCGATGGGGGGGCATGGGGCGTTGACGCTGTACATGAAGAATCCGGGGATGTATAAGAGTGTGAGTGCGCTGGCGCCGGTGTGTAATCCGTGTGAGTGTGCGTGGGGGAAGAAGGCGTTTGGGGGGTATTTGGGGGAGGCCAAGGGGTGGAAGGGGCATGATGCGACGGAGTTGGTGAGGGGGTGGGAGGGGAGGTTGGATTGTTTGATTGATGTGGTAAGTGCATCGTGAACGATATACACTCATACATACATGAGAACTACATCATATATGTGTTCTGGTGGGTTTGGGTATGAATAGAAGTTGCCAGACTGATGAGAGAACGTAGGGCACCGCAGATCCCTTCTACAAAGACGGACAGTTGCTCCCCGAGCACTTTGCCAAGGCTGCCAAAGACGCGGGCGTAGAGGGGCCCGTTATTCGGTATCAAGAAGTGAGTTCGCAATTTCATCATGATTTTTTTGCTTTCTCACCGCACCATCTCTGGCTGTCCAAAACAAAAAAAAAGTGATATACGCAGCCCTACGCACAATTCTGCTAACAAACGTTCCGCACGCTTCAGGGATACGACCATTCCTACTTCTTCGTATCGACTTTTGCAGAAGATCACGTCAAGTTTGCCGCCAAGGCGCTCGGGCTTCTCTGACGTGTTCTATTATCCAGGAAAGGGGGTCGGGTTTTAACAGAACACGGGGCGGAGATATAGACTGATGATCTACGTAGTCAAGTCACGCATTACCATGAAATGCAGCAAGTGACTAGAATATGTGAATATAAAGATGCTGTGCTAATAATGATGAAGAGCCTTTTTGTATTCCACAGAATGATAATGTGATAGCGAAAAGCGAGTACGTGGTTCTTCCAACATGGCAAACCACACAACCAGCATAGCAATACTTCTTGCCTGTCAGGAAAATGACATGACCAAAGTCATGAAGACGAGCTCCTCTCACTCGTGTCCTCCCTAACTCGTACAAGTTTTCTTCCACATCACACGTCTCAACATAAAGAGCACAATGGCCAGCCTCACGCCCCATGACGTCTACCTAAAATCCCATACAATGCCCACAGACGTCTTGATGTGTAGTCACACCGTTCCAATTTGTTGCCAGCACACTACCCTCTCATGATGGCGCAAACAATGGCGCAAACAAAAACACGAATGCTCGAACAAGAGCAGAAAGCAGGACGAATGCAAGTGACCCATTGAATTTTGTGAAACAAAAAACGCCCGCGCCGCCCGGTGAATATGCCGCCAAGAAAATGGATCAAACAGGAAAAGAAGGATGTACAACGTTAGAGAACGAACAAAAGAAGAAATGGAACAAGAGTGAGGAGGATTAACATGTGAAGAGGAGAAAGAAGGGAAAGAATGGAAAAGGGGAAGAAAAGTAAAGTAAAAAGTGTAATGTTCCGCGGAAGCACATGCCCTCTCAGGTAACAACTCTCTCAAGACTAGGACTCAACCCCTCCTTCTCCAACTTCGCCCTCACCTCTGCCTCAATCTCACGTCGGATGCGCTCAAAGGCCAGCTTCTCAAACCGACTCAGCCCCTTCCACCAATGCTGCCCCGCTTCGTGCTCCGATATCCTACTCAGTAGCTCACTCGTTCTGACGCGCACTTCGCGATCCTGGTGGAATAGCCCGAGCGCAAGGTAGAAGAGACCGGCGTGAGACTCGGGTGCCACGTTGAGCAGCAAACAGATTTCGTCGTACGAGTGGATAGATTTGGCGAGCGTGAGGTATATGTCTTTGCTTTGTGTGGGGGATAGGCGCTGCATGCGGAGGCGGTCGTGCATGTGTGCTAGATCGAGGCCCTTGAGGGGTCGGGCTGTGTATACTTGTGCCATATCCTGTGATCTGGTCAGTAAGGGGGTCCTTCGGCAAGAACCAAACAGGCTAGAACGAGTTCCAACAGATATTAAAAGAAAACATATATGAGAAGGGAAAGAAGGATGAACACGCCGTAGAGTTATAAGGAAAACCGGAGAAAAGGAAGAACGAGAGGAAGAATAGAGGACACTCACCTGTATGTAGCTGTAGTAACTTCGCGTATTCCGCCACCCCTCAATCCTCGTCACATTCCCAGCAAGCTCCTTATTCTTGGCCGCATCATCCGACCACACGTAGCCATGGCCACTCGCCCCAGGAAGCATCTTTCCCTCATCCTCCCCACCGACATACAGCGCACTCGCTCCATACACACTCTCCTCAAACTGAGCCGAGATACGCGTAAATTTCAGAATCCAATCTCGCCACTTGGCCCGGATGACGCGTTCTCCGTGCCGTATCGCGATGCTCTTGAGAATGTCCGCCATAAAGGCCACATCCCCTGTGAGATCCTGCGTAGTGTTGGTCGTACCACTCGCGATGCCCGCCAACGTTGCATTCTGTTGCTGGAAATACAACAGTCCCTCGGTGATGGGCGCGGGCTCAATTTTGCTGCTAATCTTGATGCGGCCGCTTGGGAGGTCACATAGGAGATCCCACCACTCTGGATGATTCTCAAACGTGGGGTTCGTGACGCCTGCAATGAAACCTGGGACGTTGAGCAGGTCATCGATTTTGGTGAGATCTGTATAAGGAAAGGCGTGGCGAGTGAAACCTCGCAAAAGGCCCCCCGAGGCGAGTGCGCAGGCCGCGAGGACGGCTTCCGCCACCTCTCCGGATGGCATGTTGTGGCCCAGGAAAATTACCCGCTTCTGTGTTAGCAGGCCGTTGACCAGAACAACAATGGGATGTGTGTTGATGCCGTTCGTCGTAAGGTGTGGATGTAGAGGGAACGGTTGCGGTGACTTGGCGTGCGCGTCTGAGAAGTTCTGGATGAGTTTGATGAGGGAGAAGTCGCCGACCGTCTCGGGCATCACGGCGGTGGGCACTTTGATGGGAATCGGGATTCCCTTATACATGACTTTGCTTTCAAACTCATGCGTGTCTCGCGGGACAGCGTATAGCGATTGACTGCCGCCCTCGACATGTGCCTTGGTCCCGGCTCTTGAAATATTCGATAGTTTCGTTCCAGTCCTCGCGTCCACGGGGCTTCTGTCTGCCGTGCTATCGTCTGTTTTATCTTGCGCTATCCTCATCTGTATCATCTGCTCGAATTTTTCCACAAACAAATCTCTGTTGTCGCTGGCTAACAAGAGGTGCCTTTCGAAAATGCTTAATCGCGGCATCAGGGAGAGGTCCATGGCGTTGACGGCATCGTACAGCATGGAAAGCGTCTCAGGTACTGGTGACTTAAAGTATTCCTCCAAAGCGAGAAGTAGGAGAGGCTAGAGACGAAAGAGAACACGATGAGGAAGATGACATCAGTAAGTGCATATTGGATTGGTTTTGGCCAAAATAAAAGGAAGAAACCCACCTTGTAGATGTGCAGAAAAGGATGTCTCGTGCAGATTGCCATGGCTCTCACGACGGCACCTCGCTTGACCGACTTGTCGTGTTTTGTATTTACGAGGTTCAGAACGTGAATAAGTGGTGGTCCCTCTCCACCTTCGGGCTCGCTATCAGTAGACTCGTCATCAACATCGTCAAGGATATCCTCCTCGTCCTGATCATAATTCTCTTCTTCGTTATCATCGCCGTTGCCGTCGCCGTCGCCGTCGCCGTTACTATCGTCTCCGTCCTCCTCGTTTATGACCCCTTTGGCCTTGGCTTGTCTTCTCCTACGTGTTCTCTGCCTCTTCTCCTTCGCACGTTTGTTAGCATCCTCCTCCTCCTGACTTGTGTCTTTGTGCAAGAAGAAAATGGTCCAATCCTGGTTACGAGCATGGGCCTGGTCAGGAAGCATCAATTCGGCGAGCATATTCTCATCGCCCGTGATAGCCACCGGATACTGATGCTCCATAACCGGCCCTCGGTCGATGTCGAAGGAGGCCACGAGGATGTATTCGACGTGCTTTTCTCCCGAGCCCCTAGGATATTGCGATCTGAGCTTTCGCGAGGACCGTGCATCGGCATTAGGACGTCGAGGGGCGGAATAAGAGGAATGCTGAGATGATGGTGCTGATGAAACTGTCTTGGACTTGGAGCTGAGGTCCGAGGTTCGATCGGAATCGGTTACGAGAGCCTGAGGCGACCTGGCGCGTCGGGAGGAGAGGGACATTTGAGAAGGGCATGGCGATGATGGGAACGACGACAAAGAGGCTGGCCGATTCGACGAAGAAGCATTTGACGGGTGGCTCATGCCGGGCTGTCGCGTCACGTATGGAATCGCGGCGGCCATTGCGAACGGTTGGGTCGGCCTGCGACCGTGGCACAGGACTCAATTGACAGCGTCGAGACTTGCTTGATAGCCACCTTTGCTCTGGTTGATGAGACAGGCAGTTAGGCTCCGCTATACAGATTGTTTTTGTCGTGCGTCATGCAGACAAGTCGTAGTCGCGAGTCGCAGTGTTGAAGAGGATCGTTGAAGTCTTGAAGTAGGTTACTTGAGAGCGGCTGGTCAGCACATGTGATTTCCCAGCTGCCGCCAGAATCAGTGGCTCGTGTTTCGCGGGGCGAGTCTGAGGAAGCGTCGGATAAAGGCAGAGGACAATCTGAAAGCCTACCGGATTGAGAAGTGTTCTGCACGGGTGACAATGGGCTTTCAAAGACGACGCCGCTGCAGTCCGGTGTAGTTTCCCATGAGTTTGTTGCGCACAAGCACTGCCACACCACAGACGCAAGACGCTTTCACGTTGCGACAAGCAGCAAATCCAGGACGCCGGATGGAAAGACGTGAACTGACAGGATGGTAGTGGACGAGGAATCCAATCGAGACATGGTCCGAGGAGCAGTTATTGGCAATTGCCCAGCACACCACAAGTCCAGAGTCCAGACCAAACACGACGACGAAACACGACCAAGAGAACGGACACAGCTCCTGAAATTGAGGGCCAGGCCATGCCACGCCGGGCTAGTCAGGGTAGGGGTTGAGAGCGGGGGCACGTCTCTGTCGGATCTGTCGGATCTGACGAATGAGGAGACTGGGACGAATAAGAACCCGAACAAGGCCGCAGGTTTGTGTCCAGAAGTCTCGTGGCGTCAGTCGATTTCGGCGCGGTTCTTGTCGGCTGCGCAGCCGCGCGTGGCCGCGCTGCATGAGCCCTGTCTGCATGAGTTCGGCATGACGAACATGCCAATGATGACATTCGGTAATCGGGGGCAGCCTGTGGCCAGAGCGCCTCCAACACTATCTGAGTTCTCGGATCTGAGTTCTACATCACCCACTCGCGTCACGCTGTCAAGAGTCAAGACAGCACTTAGCCGTCCTGATTGACCAATTTATTACTCGCATGACTGCGGCCAGACTTGTTTCGACTTGGTACTAGGTAGCGGCTGCTGGGCGGCTCTGGATGCTGGGCAATATCCGCTCACTATGCAGCGGATCAAGACGATAACAGACTATAATAAGGGGACCAAAGGCGGCTGGGGATTTTGCCTGGCCTGTGCCACCTTTGGTCAGCGCCACATGCGCGGCCCCGCGGCAAGCTCCACAAATTCGTGTGCCGCTTACGGTTTGGGTGTCTTGTGTTCACTGTTGCCCCGTTGGATTGTTTATCATTGTGCTCGCTGCTTGCTCAGTACCGAATGTATATCATCTGTCATCTGCATCAACTCACCACCACACACTGACAACGTGAAAGCAGCGAAAGTATTTCCAGCGGCGCTTCCCACTGCTAAATCGTGGAGTCGATCCGATCTACACCGTGTCGTCGACCAGGATTGCAAGGATTCACGCCAATTAACAGTCGACGCGAGTCACGACCCCACGTTTCTCCGCCAACCGACAACCGCCAAATCGCCGAATCCCTCACTCCGCGAAAACGCCACAGCAAGCATGGTAAGTGCCAGAGGATGGATCTGTATCAAGAGACAGCTTCTAACATCTTCAAGTCTGTCGCAGCGTCTTATAAGCCCTCTCCGCTAGGCTACGGATCACCGCCAACGCGCACCTCACCATTTCGACGCCCCGAATCACCCGCCTCTCCATCGCCTTTGCGACACACGACGCCGACCAATTCTCCGACCAAAGGCGCTTCAGGAACAGGGGCACTAAGATTGACGCCGGGCCGTCAATCATCGGACTTCCTGATGGCTTCACCGCAAATGTCTTTTCGAGCAGCGCAACGGGATACGGCACAAGCTTTGTCAAGTAGCAACGCATTATCACAGCTGCAGCCCGCGCAGGTCAGGACACTGCGAGACGGGTTTCAGATTCTCGACCGCGACTGCGATGGCGTCGTGAACCGGGAAGATGTTGCCGATATGCTGAGCCAACTAGGTAAGGCAAACTCATCCTCAACAAGGAGGTGAACCCTAAATCACAGCTTCCATGGGCCCCGACTCATATATTGCTTGCACAGGTCTTCCCAATAGCGCTAGCGATGTATCACAATTCTTCCCTCCCTCGAAACCACAGACCATCACACTCGCGGCATTTTTGAATTCCTTGGCCGAAACGCTTTGCGAAATGTCACCGAGCCCTGAGTTACTCTCTGCCTTTTCTGCGTTCGATGACGACGACAGTGGCCAGGTCGATTGGGCTGAGCTGAGGGACTCGTTGCTGAACACGGCTCCTGAAGCTGGAGAAAAAGCACTGACTGCGGCGGAGGTTGACAGGGTGATGAACGGGTTTACAGGCAGGCGCGCCTTTAATCGGAATATCAACGCTCAGCTTAGCGGAAAGAAGGGGGAAGTGTTCAAGTACAATGAGTTTGTGGCTTCGATAATGGGTTCCAATGGAGCGGCCGAGGGATCACCAAATGATCACTCGGAGTAATATTGTCGGAGACGAAGATGGCAAAGTGGACATAGTTTCCTTGTGTATTGGCTTTGTGGAAAATGAAATATTAGGCGCTTATTATGGATGGGCAATGGGACTGGTATGTATAATTTTCTTCTAAACATTGAATACAATATGGGATTATAACGAGAGAGATAAACCTCGGACAGAGGCTTCTGCAGGTGTCGAGGACGCTCGTGGCAGACATATACGCGTAAACTGAGAAATCTCGATGAGTCTCGTGTGGTCATACTACTTTGGAATCTACCCCGATGAGATAGTCGATGGATGACCTTCGGCACGACAGTGACAAGTGCTCCGCCAATCCTCACTGTTTCAACTTTCCACTGGCAAAGCCTCTTACATGCTACAAAGAGGCTACGCAAACTTTTACCAGCAGAAGAATGAACATGGTCACTTTTGTTTGGGGGGTGCTTAGATTATCACAGACTCACAGCCTGTTTCATGGAGTCAGCGATAGGTTAGGTATGTGTGTAGGTACATACAACTGGGCAACTTGAATCGTGGGCCGAGCCAGCAACAATCGGCAAGGGACCGGCTGCAAGGCTGATCCGCCCCGCGAATGTCCCGCCCCTCAAATTCACAAATCGGATTTTGTCGGCGAGAACGCGACGCGAAATTTGAATTACTCCGTAAGGCAGAGGACCCACTGAACCTTCTAGAAATCTTTCGCGTTAGTTGCAAGACCTCGTTAATAAGCATTGCCATGAATCAGAATTCACCACCCACACACCCCCCTTTGTTAACCGCACCCACAAGCCCCAACGCCAAGGGCCGCTGCAATTCTCTTGTCACATCACGATGATAGCATTGCTAATTTGATAGGGCAGGCCCTGGCTTGAACGCTGGTTCCTGTCCGCTGCACACATTAGTGGTTGCCAATACAGCAATGCGTGTGACAGGTCGCTGTCTGGCTGCCGCGGGAGTTTGCCTTTGTCCCTGATTGGTGACAACAAACAGAAAAGGCTGGGCTGGGGCTTGGGAAAGCAAAGGGGAGAAGAAAGAAGGCAAGCCTTGCACTTGATTTCGTGGTGCCTTCTGCCTAGAAAAAGCTGTTTGAGTAGCAGATGGAAATGATGATAAGAATCAACAGTCGGTCATTGCGTTAATGAGTCTCGGTGCCATGTTCTGTCGTACGACAATGAATATCATGCCTGGAGTTCGTGATGTGGATGTAGGTACCTATTTCTGCCAATTTTGATCCGCAATCGGCTTGCCAGTCGAGGCAGAGTGAGAGACGTCCTTCTCATTGGCAAATGACTTGGAAAAAGCCCTCTTTCGTCTGCAACAAGTCATAAAACACAGCAGTGGTATTCAGACTGACTGTGCCTGACAGACAGCTGTAGCCTGTACATAAACTCGTAACTTGTCAGCAGCCCTTCACTCGGCTCTGTCTTTGGATTCGGCCTGCTGCACCTCGCCGGGTCACACTTTAAGTAGCGGCCAAGTCCAGCGTTGCAGGCTCTGCAGTTCTGCACACGCAAAGCTGATAAATCGCGGGCTGGGAGACTGGAACGAGCCATTCCGACTTCCCGAGCCAAAGGCACTCGCCTCTCTTTTCCCTTCCGCGTTTTCTCTTCTCTTCCCACAGCAGCCCGTCCCAAAGTGCTACCCAACGTCTCTTGAGAGATACATAGAGCTCTCAGCTGCCGCTGCTCCTTCACCCACGCTTTTGTTTGTTGCTCGTTCGCTCAAATACCACCAAGGGAGCTGCGTCTTTTGCTCGGGACGGTCCACCAGCCAGCCATCCTTCCCGAGCCTTTTTTTGACTTGCGGCCGCACCCCCTTTAGACCTTGAAAACTCGGATAAGCAACTGCCACCCCCCTTTCGAGTTCAAGTACATACATATCCAGCATAACCTTGTTTCGGGAGAGCCCTGCCTCAATTTGGTTTGGCCCGTCCCGCTCTCCCTGGCAAATCCGTTTAGCGCCTCGCTCAGAATGAAGTTCTTCAGTGGGAGCAAGAAGCCGTCGACTTCGACATCAAAAAAGCGTATGCCTGATTCCAGTGTTGATGAGTGCGACTTGACCCAACCGCGACAGACACATCCTCTCTCGGAACCTGCGTCGCCCGCAAAGGCGTCCAGCTCCCACAACAAGTCTCCGTCGAAGAAAACTTTTGGGCCCGCTGCCTCTCGTGAATCGAAGGACACGGAAAAGTCGTCGGCGCCGCGCCACGCCAGACTCTCGCGACACTTCACCGAGCCCTCAACCTCGTCCTCGCGGCGCAGCAAAATCGATCCCGACACGCATCCGCTCAATCTACCGCCCGAGGAACGTCGTCGCTTGTCCAAATTATCCAGTTCCACCATGGGCGATTCAGTCGACATGGACCAGGCTACCAGCGCCTCGCCATCTGCTTCACAGAACCATAATGCCAAGCTTCAAACCAACTTTTCTGTACCCATCACCAATGGTACTCATAAAGACGAGGCTCCCGCCCCGCCACCGCACAGGTCAAACCCTTCCAGTCCTGTACCGACTCAGCAAGATGACGCCGAGGCATACAAGGCTGCGGGCAACAGGTTCTTCAAGGAGAGAAACTACACAAAGGCCATCGAGCAATACACAAAAGGTAATGTGACCCGCATTTTGATATGACCGAAAAGTTTGAAGGATTCGTCGCGTGTTGCGGATTACAGCCTGGCAGAAACCACCCACTGACTCTTCCCGTCACTTTTATATAGCTGTCGACCTTTTTCCCGACTCGCCTACCTACTTGAGTAACCGAGCCGCTGCTTACATGTCTAATGGCCAATATGCTGCTGCGCTTGATGACTGCAGTCGTGCAGCCGCTCTAGATCCTCAGAATCCCAAGATTCTGCTACGATACGCCCGTATTTTCACTGGCCTTGGTCAACCCGAAGAAGCCATAGCCACTTTTGGCCGCATTTCGCCCGCACCTAGCGCCAAGGACATGGCTCCTACGAAAGAAATGCTGCAGCACCTGAATGCCGCCAAGGACACGCTCGAGCGAGGTTCAGCCGTGTCCATGGTTCTTCACGCGTTGGACCAAGCCGAGCGCGGACTGGGACCGGGAGTTACAAAGCCCCGCAAGTGGCAGCTGATGCGTGGTGAGGCTTACCTCAAAATGGGACGCGAAAATGCCCTCGGAGAAGCTCAAAACATTGTCATGTCTCTGCTGCGCAACAACGGCCAGGATCCCGAGGCTCTTGTTCTTCGCGGTCGCGTTCTCTATGGTCAGGGCGAAAACGAAAAGGCAATCCAGTCCTTCCGCATGGCGCTGAATTGCGACCCGGAGTTCCGCGATGCGATCAAGTGGCTACGGATCGTGCAAAAGCTGGATCGTATGAAGGAGGAAGGCAACGTCGAGTTCAAGGCCGGTCGCTGGCAAGCCGCTGTGGACAAGTACTCCGCAGCGCTCGAGATTGACGCTTCGAATAGAGGAATCAACGCCAAGCTTCTCCAGAACCGAGCCCAATGCAAGATCAAGCTCAAGCAGTACAGTGATGCCATTGCGGACGCTGACCGGGCCGTCAGCCTCGACCCCAGCTACACAAAGGCTAGGAAGACCAAGGCCAATGCCCTTGGCCAATCAGGCAACTGGGAAGAGTCTGTTCGTGAATGGAAGGCCATCCAGGAAATGGATCCTGAGGACCGAACCATTCCCAAAGAGGTCCGCAAGGCTGAGCTGGAGCTCAAGAAGAGTCAACGAAAGGATTACTACAAGATCATGGGCTTGGAGAAGGACTGCGGCCCTGATGAGATCAAGAAGGCGTATCGCAGAATGGCTATCAAGCTCCACCCTGATAAGAACCGAGACAATCCCGAAGCCGAGGCCCAGTTCAAGGATTTGCAGGAAGCCTACGAAACTCTGAGTGACCCTGAGTAAGTTTTGAATTTCGAAAAAGCTGAAAACGCCAATTTGTTGCAAGAGATGACTAACGCCTCTCATAGGAAGAAAGCGTCGTACGATAACGGCGACGACCTAATGGACCCTGCAGACATGTTTGGCGGCATGGGCGGCGGCATGGGCGGCATCGATCCCGAAATCCTCTTCAGCATGATGGGCAACCAAGGCGGTTTCGGGGGCGGCGGTTTCCGACACGCGGGCGGTGGCGCGTTCCCTGCTGGTGGATTCCACGGCGGTGGATTCTCAACCGGTGGCCACTCGTATAGTTTTGGTCCTGGCGCTGATAACTCACACGGCGGTCCTTTCTCTTTCAAGTGACAACCCACAGACTCTGATGAGACGAGCAGTGAAGATGTGGAGTGGGAGGAATCGGAAGGTGATGGAGACGACGAGGACGAGAACGAGGATGGTGATGAGGATGAGGATGAGGATGAGGATGGAGATGAAGATGGAGAAGACTTAGACTCCAAAACAGAGGAAGAAGACGCTGATGAAGAAGAAGGGCCAGGAGAAGTAGAGCAACACGAAAGACATGATCTGGATAACGGCGATGCTGCTGCTGCTGCTGCTGCTGCTGCTGATAACGAGGGGCCTGCTGGCCGCCGGGACAGTCCTCGGAGTGACTGTGCTAGAAACAAGGACACATGGAGGCCTGCGCGCCGGCGGTGTCAAGACACGGGAGATCGAACTGTCGATACACTGCGCTGGTATGGGATGTTCTTGCTGGGGACGTTTGTATTGCTTCCGCTGAGTCTTGTCACTGTGGCTGCCTTTGGTGTGGGACTGGCGTACATGGTGATGAGATGTGTTCTGCCGCGAAGGAAATGGCGTCCATCATCTTCTTGAGATGTTTGTTCCGTCGCCAAGGAAAGATCGCTAGACTAAACCGGGTTTTCGACTGGGTAGAAAAAGAGAGACTTTGTTGGGATACATAGAGAATCATAGCGTTATGAATCTCGTTGTTGTGCTGTTTTTACTGTACTCTCGTTTTGCTGGCGCTTTGATAATGCAGTGAGGTGGTTACGGACAAGGACGGTGGTTATGTATTCATTCATGTGTGTAATTGTTGGGTTGTAGAAGAGCTAGAGCGTCGCAGAGTCGAAGGATATCAACGGATAGAAAGCATATATAAGTAAAATCGATACACGGGATACTTCATAATCTATGTATGTGTGTCTACGGTGAACAAATATTTTCACCACGTCGTATTCGTATCATCTTGCTTGTATCAAAACAATCGGTATTGATGCAAACGTTCGGCCACAGCCAGTCAGGGGTATCATTCTCTCACCATGCTCACGCACGCACGCCAGCTCTCATCCGCCTCGCTTCACCATTATCATGAACCAGCAAGCGCCGAGCCCGCCACCACTCCATTCCTACTCCCATTTCCATTTCCATTCCCATTCCCATTCCCATTCATATTCCCCATTCTATTCCCATTAGTAATACCCATCCCCATCCCAACCTCACTCTCATTCCCGTTCCCAATTCCGCTGCCACTCCCACTCTCACTCCCATCCCCCTCACTATCATCCCCACTCCCCCTCCCATTCCACAACCCACCCTTCTTCCCATTCGCAACCGTCCTCCTCCCACCCGTCTCCTCCACCACCCTCTCCACATCCCCCCTCATCTCTGGCATCGCCGTCGAAATCTCCCGCGCGAGCACATCCCGAAAGTCTCCAAACGCGAGTGCTTTCCCCCGCATGAGCTGGTTGCCTCGGCGGGTAAGCTCCGTGAATTCCCGGGTATATATATCGGGATTGCGGCCGCTTTCGACGTAGTCGAGGAGTTCGGGGGGCACGAGGGGGAGGTTTGTAGTCGGGGAGGAGGATACTTCGTGGACGGACTTTATGGAGTGGGAGAGGGTTTTTCTAGTGAATTTGCGTTAGCCTTGTTGTTGTTTCTTTTGCGTCTGTTTTACTTGGACTTTTGTGTTGGCGGATTTCGTTTTCATGTCGAGATTGCTTTCTTGCGTGCGAAGAGACGGGGAGAGGAAGCGAGCGATGATGGAGGAGGAGGAAGAAGAAGAAGAATGTGGGGGGTTTTCGTACAATTCCTCGGAGAGAACGTCGCGACCTGGTCGGCCCGTGGTGTCGTAGGTGGCGACCTGGATCATGATTTGGTAGAGATCTTGGATGACATCTTTGAGCTGTTCTAGAGAGGTGTTAGGAGCTGCATGGCTCTCTTACTCTTCCGAGTCACGGGTATGAGTTTCTGGGGTTTGCGCGACGTACGCTCGAAAGCTTCGTGTTCGGCCTCGGTCATGGAGGACATGGCGGATGCGGTGCTGGGTGTTGCATTGGATGAAGGTCGGAGGTTATGGTGAAGGCCGAGGGAGGAATCGTCGCGGAATTGGGGCCTTGCGCCGACTGACGTTGGTGGTGACGGCGGCGGGTACATGCTAAGCGGGGCAGGGATGCGCATCGTTTGATTGGCACTTCCTTCCTTGTTGTACCTTGAATTTGAGCGCGACCTTGGACTTGATCGCGGTGCGAAGAAGTTGAAAGCGGCGAGGAACCGGAGCCATGATCGTAGGGCAGATGGTGCGAGTTTATGTACAGGATGGGCGTTTGTGCGCCAAGTCGTACGCCGGAAGCTTTTCTTTGACGGGAGCACACAGTGAAATTGACTTAGGCAGGTTGCCTGTCGTGGTACCCTCTTGTGATATTGAACGGCAGCGCATGTCTAGACCCAGAACAGACGAACACGCAGATGCAGCCGCAATTGAATATTATGTCCAGATGAAAATGAAACGGGTCTTTTCTTCGCAGTCATACATGCATCGCTTTCAGCTGCAAATCCTGACTCCGTCCCGAAAGTCTTCAATCTATTCCACGTATAGTAGCTCAAGATTACAAACATCCAAATCGACAAGCATGTAGATCGTATGCATCCAGAATGCACAACATCCAGATCCATACAAGCCATCCTAACGCGGCATCCCCCCAAATCCTCAAAGAGTAGTCCTACAGCCCCCCGCCTCATTCCCTCGTACATCATCAACCCCAAGCCATATCCGACCTCAGATCGGGCACGAAACCCAGCCACGAATATTACATCACAGCCAACTCTCTTGAAGGAGAACCAAAAAAAAAAAACCCCCGAGGAACCATGTCTCCACCGCTCTATACTCCCAGCCTCCCACTATCGAATCCTGGTATACTTCCCCTGTCTCTGCTCCTGCCGCAAACTCTCCTCCTGACTCGGCAACGGAGCCCTCCTCCTCGCCGCATCCGCCTTCTCATCCTCCGTCTGCTGAAGCGGCGGCGGCATCATCGGGAACCCGAAATTCCCAGGCAGAGGTGGCGGCATACCTCCCGGCGGGGGAATCAAGCCCGGCGGGAACGCACCAGGCGGCGGGAGCGGCACACCCGCCTTCTTCATCAGCTCGAGCAGCTGTGCTGGATCCGGGGGATTATTAGGATCCAGTCCCGGTAGAGGCGGTGGGGGTGCGCCATTGAGGCCTGGAAGAGGCGGAAAGGGAGGCGCTGGTCCGTTACTTCCGAGTGCGACGCCGGGGATGGGTGGTGGTGGTGGTGGAGGAAGTCGTATGGAGAGGCCGGGAGGTGCTGCGCCTCGGCCGAGGGGTAGGCCGGGAATGCCGGGGAGGCCAGGAGCTGTGGGAAGTTTGGGAGCGTCTTGGTCGACGAGGGCGTCTAGTTCGTCTTCCATCTCTTGTTGCTCTTCTTCTTGGCGTTGGCGGCGGTTTCCGCGACGGTCCCATGTGCCTTGGGCTTCAGCGGCGGCCTCTCCAATGTGGTACCTGTCTTGCGCGACGTCGGTGTCACCAGGACGAGCTCGTGTCCAGAAACGGGTGATGCGGTCGTTGGATCCTGATGCCAAGACATGGCCTAGTGGGTGCCAGTCGAGAGACCAGATGGCGTAGTCGTGCGCAAAGGGGATTCTGTGCATGGGCCATACCGATTGAGCGGGTGTCGATGCGGGATCCATGCTGTCGTAGGGACTGACGGTGAGGGGATGGCCGGGAGGCGGGTTGGGCGAGTCCAGGAGATAGTGGAAGAGGGAGCCATCCATGCCGCCTGTGGTGAGGAGATTGGCGTGGACGGGGTGGAAGGTTAGGGTTGAGATATCCTTTTCGTGGCCTTTGAGCAAGCAGATATCGCGCATCATTCGGAGGTCAAAGACTCGGGCCGTCTGATCTCGTGCTGACGTGGCGAGACAGGCGCCCCTTACTTTTTCAAACATGACCTTGGTGATGGTGCTCTTGTGGCCATGCAGCGTTGTCAGGCAGCGAGTAGTTCTCGGGTCCCAGAGCTTGACCAAGTGATCCTTTGATCCGGACACCAAGAGGCCCTTTGTAGGGTGCCAGTCTACACTTTTGGCATCCCATCCGTGGCCCTCCAGCTTGGACTCCATCTGCCCGAGAGCAAAGTCGAAGATCTTGAGCGTGGAGTCGTCAGAGGCACTGACGAATTTGGAATCGTTGGGACTAAACGCCAAGTCCCGAATCGGGTCTGAATGTGCGTTTATGCTCTGGACGTTGTTGAAATTTGGCTGCCAGTACTTAATGAGGCCATCATGGTCAGCCGATATCAGCCAGTCGTCGCTGTGGGAATACTCCAGGGCTCGAATGGCGGAGTCATGGGCCTGCATGATGGTTTCGAAATTGAACCCCGTGCCATTCCATAACGTGAACTCGCCACTTGTCGATGCTGTCAAGAGTCTACGGCCCTCTGGCGTCCAACGAACGACGTTGACTGGGTGCTTGATCTTGTTGAGCGACGAATGGAGATGTTTGGTTGGGATGGTGTCGGCTGCGTTGGTTGGTCTTGCAGCCGGAGGCAGCATCTAGCTGGGGTCAGAGTTTGAAACAACGGATACGCTTGGCCCAAACGAAAAGACTTACATCAACGATGTAGCTGGCGCTGGGCCGTTCTCTCTCGCCGGTATAGGAGCCTTTGTAGTTGGGTACTCTGTGTCGTAACCAGTGGGTGACTGTTGAGCTGTAGTCGGTCACGGGTCCTTTTCTTGCGCGTCAGTACAGAGGCATCAAAAGGTTGGTAAAATCAATCATGTTTGCGTGTAGTTTCCTCTTGATTGGAAGTTTCAGTAAGGTACATGGCCAGTCAAAGCTTTACGCAATGATGACTTTCGAGCTGTGACGTCAAAACTCCTTCATCTTTTCTCTACACGTCAAGAGCGAGCCGCCTAGATGGCCTCTCCAGCTCAAGGAGCCCTTTTGAGCCTTGAACCACCAGACTCGCGACATTGCCACACAGAAAAAAGAGCAGAGGGCCTTGATCTCGGCCTTTGCATGTTCCATGATAAGGTGTTTCGAAAACCCTTCCAAGTTGGCAGGACGAGTGCGGCTGGATGAGGCACAGCATAAAGCAACAAAAGAACTACTCACTTCGACCCCGAACCTTGACAAAGCCACCATCCTGACCTCCTCCTCCATGGTCACCACGTGGCTCGTAAGCCATGCTGTGGCTGTTGAGGCCAACCTTCAAAGCATGCACGTTTCGTGTACGGTAGGCGGATGGCAAAGTTTAAAGGAGAACTCTGATGAATCACAGCAGGGACCAAAGCGCTATGGAAGTTGCCTAGCAGCTACTTGATTCAGTCTTGCTGGTGTGATATCTTTGGCGAGCGTTCTGCTAGCTACACTTTTTCATTCGTATGAGTGAGCGCATGAAGGTGATGACAAGCGGATGAGGCATCGCGTACTTGGAGACCGGATAGAAGGGCGTTGTTTAAGCGGGGATCTACCGGGGGGAGAGGATAGGTCATGTGACGCAGCTATCTCCTTGGGCGCATGTACATATGTAGTTGCCAGTCCGAGGTCTTTGTTTCCCTGTTTGGCACTTTTACACTTTGATAAGTTGGGCAATAATTGACGGGTGCATTAAATCTTCTTGAGCAATTTCACAAGTCACAAAATTAATCAGTCTCGTATGAGGAGCATCACTTCGCCTGAGCTGCCCAACAAGGGACATGCACCAACTACAATGTATAAGGTACGAATACAGAGTCAAACCGTGCCCCTTTTATCAGCGCGCGGGGGGCCCGTAGTGTTCCCGTCTCGCGCCGCGTGGCAGCGTGTACCTGCTTGCCGCAAGCGGCCGGCGGTAACGCTGTTGCTAAATAATATAAATAAACTTACAAGTTGCAACTGGAGAAGCACATCATCAGCGCTGCAGTGGCGTTGCAGTGGCGCCGCACTGCTACAGCTCTGAGCTTGGAGCCTGCAAGCCGCTTGTCTAGGAATGATATCCCTCCTAGGAATGTGGCTGTGTTGCATCGAACTCGCATGTAAGGGTCCCTGTCTCCCTGATGATCGTCTGCTGCCAGTCTCAGACTCTCAGGCCAGCCGCGATGTGAATATCGGAGACTCGGGAAAAGGACTCAAGACACCGCGCAGCAAACTCAGCATTTGCCGCATTGCCATTGCCGCTTTATCGCATTGTTGTACAGAGTACACACGTAATGTCGGCTGGCAGCCTTGTTGACGCCGCGCTGTGACCATCTGGCAGCCACCACCTTACGGTCCTTACCTTGGCCCGCAGCCACTTCGCCCACCGCCGTCATGGCCTCGTCAAACGTCGCCGTCGGGACCAGCTACAGCTCCTTTTCCTTCGCGAGAGTCCCTTTGGGTTCTCTCGATTCCTGAGGGCAACACCGACTTCAACTCGTCAACCTATATATTGCCCTGTCTCTTCGTCGCCTCTTCGTCTTTTCTCGCCTGCTGTCTACGCGCCGCGGCTGCATCCAGGAGCATGGCCGCCACGGGCGTTGATGTGGCCAACGGCCGCAGCGGCACGCGACGACGCAACGATACCGCCGCCGCCGAGACTAAATCCGCCGTTACGGCCGAGACGCGTGCCTCGTCGCATCCAACATACCGTCATGTGTCTGCTGTGCACTCCACGAGCCGGCCCTCGTGTCTGAGCCATGATTCTGACGCTGCGCCGAGCTTCATTGGCTTTCGAAATCTCATGGTCATTGTTCTGGGTAAGACTGACTACCTAGCTTCTGCTATCAACATACAGCATATGCATGAGACGAACCATGCGCTTCTGTACTTTATATCAAGGCATCTGCCTTTCTCTTGATAGCTAAATACAGATATGCATTAGCTAACAGCTCATCACCCTCCTAGTCGTCGGCAATGTTCGATTAATGATTGAAAATCTAAAAAAGGTAGGTTCCCGACGCTCTTCCACTGTCTCCGTCTGTGCTGTACCTAACTCGTGTCTTGCGCGTTCCCTCTAGTACGGCGTGCTGATATGCCTCCGATGTCACTCGTATAAAAACGAAGACATCATTATCGGCGGACTGCTCTACTTCCTGATCCCCTGCCACTTGCTCGTCGCCTACGGAATCGAATTAGCCGCTGCCAGACAAGCACGCGAATCTCGAACTCGATCACCAGGCCAGTCCGACAAAGCGTCGAAACCAACCGAAGATGACAACAAGCACTTCCACTCAACATGGGTAGTCGCTGCCTGGGCACACATCATCAACATGACGCTTTCCTTCATCCTCACCACCTTCGTCGTCTACTACTACGTGCACCATCCCCTCGTTGGTACCCTAACCGAGATGCACGCCGTCATCGTCTCTCTCAAAACCGCTTCCTACGCATTTACCAACCGAGATCTTCGTCACGCATACCTCCACCCTGACAAGCGCAAGCACATCCCCGAGCTCTATCTCGAGTGTCCCTACCCTCAGAACATCACTTTTGGTAACCTCGTGTATTTCTGGTGGGCCCCCACGCTGGTATACCAGCCCGTGTATCCGCGCACCGACAAGATCAGATGGGTCTTTGTTTTTAAAAGATTAGGCGAAGTCTGCTGTCTCAGCGCATTTATCTGGTTCGCGAGCTTCCAGTACGCTGCGCCCGTGTTGCAGAACTCCCTAGACAAGATCGCGTCTCTCGACTTCATCATGATCTTGGAGCGCCTTCTCAAGCTATCCACAATTTCCCTCGTCATCTGGCTCGCTGGCTTCTTCGCCCTGTTCCAGTCTTTCCTGAATGCCCTGGCTGAGGTGTTGCGCTTTGGGGATCGGTGCTTCTACGACGATTGGTGGAACAGCGAGAGTCTGGGGGCGTATTGGAGGACGTGGAATAGGCCTGTGTATACCTACTTCAAGCGCCATGTGTATGTGCCCATGATTGGGAGGGGATGGAGTCCCTGGACTGCTAGTTGTACTGTATTTTTTGTGTCGGCGGTGCTGCACGAGGTTCTCGTTGGGGTGCCCACCCACAATATCATTGGTAAGTCTCCCCTCCTTCTTCTCACTCTTTGAACATGCTTCTTTTCCTCGCGCATGCCTCTTCTCTGTGGTTTTTTGTCAACTCACTGTGCTGTACTGGTTCCTAAAAACTAACTCCGAACTGTCGCAGGTGTCGCCTTTGTGGGCATGTTTCTTCAACTCCCCCTGATAGCCCTCACCGCTCCCATGGAAAAGAAGAAATGGGGCCACACCGGCCGTGTGATGGGCAATGTCATTTTTTGGGTGTCCTTTACTATCTTTGGGCAGCCCTTTGCGGCGCTCATGTACTTTTATGCCTGGCAGGCTAAGTACGGGAGCGTGAGTCGACAAGTTGTGCTGGCAAATCCGGTGGAGGCGGCGTCCTGAGGATGGTAGTTTTGTGCGGGGAATTCAGTATTCTTTCTGTACAACCCGCGATGTGATTGCTCGTTTGGCACCTATCCTTCGGGATCTTACGGCGATTTACGTTTTATTGAGGATGTGTGCCTAGCCATGATATGATGATGTGATTGTAAAAATAGATTATGTTGCCCATCGCGCAATACATGATATCCCGGGCAGATTCTCGTTGTGTTACGTGAGCCTTTCGACTTGAATGACCATTATCAAGTCTTGTGGTGAGAAAAGAAGAGAAGTGCCGTCCCCCAACATTTGCAAGCCTAATTAAATACCACGACGTACCAGACATGCCATTCCCACTGCTAGAAATCCTCCGCCAAGCAAAGCATATGTGAACTTTTCAACCCACAAACGGTATCATGGTGCCAACCCTCGCCCTATACCTCACATACTCATCTCCGAAAAACTCTACCAATTTCAGCTCCTCCACCCAAACTCGACTACGGAAGAACCTCCACAGCACAAACGCATAGCCCACCAGACAAAACATGTTCCCTAACACCAACTGCGTGCCTAGACCCCAGTAGAAGAAGCCAAAATAGCTGGGATGTCTCAACAGGCCGTACACACCCGTCGTGACCAGGATATGCGAGTCTGCTTTGCGCGTCTGCACAGTATGATTAAAGCTAGTCCCCGCATGCAACATAGCCAAGGAGCGCACGACCTGCCCAACAGCCACCATGGCCAATCCTAAAAGACACATGATGCTCGCGATGGAGAATGGTGCCCAGTGTCTGTCGGCAAAGAGAGTATGCGTGACGAGGCATTCTAGACAGCCCAGCGCATGTGCAATAGGATACGCGGGCCAATTTGCCGTGAGCAAGAAGGCAGACACGGTTGCTTGCGGGGTGTTTCGTGCGGCGGTGGTCCAGAACTCGAGGAAGTGGAAGAGCGAGAGGGCGGAGATGAAGAAGGAGATTCGCCAGAGGGGTGAAGAGGTCAGAAGGAGAGTGAGGAGAGTCGTTAGAGATGCTGCTGAGAAGGCAGTTCCGAGAATAAAGGCACGGGCGGCTATGCCGGACAGGGACATGGATTGGTTCGGATAGATGGGTCTGAACGACTGCGCGGCGCTGGAGGATCCATTCTCGGATGTTGAGATGGTATGTCTGTGGTCAAAGTCGAGAGGTGATGAGATCGCATGCTGAAAGGATGATGTTTGAGCACGATGCACCCCGTTCGGGGCAAGATTCGTAGCCATTGAAATCTGTCGAGACGACACCGATGGATTTCAAGAGGAAAGAGGCTTTGGAACGAGAACCGTGCAGAATGCACAGCTTAATCCATGCGGGCTTTTTCTCTTTAAAAAAGAAGGGAATGAATAAAGCCGAGATCAGAAGTCCAGGTGATATCAGCTTAGCCTCATCGTAAGGTGAGGATGCAGCCTGTAGGTACTAAACAATGGCTTTTGGGCCGTTCGTAGCTTAGCCCTACAGCCTTGACCGCTCGAGAAGTGCGTGCTCAATGCCGCAAATGAGGCGAAGGCTCTGTCTATTGGCCGCGTTATATTATGTATCGTGTCGCGTGCGCGACTGAGGATGTGATTGTTGAGCAAGAACAATACCCAGAGATGATGTTTGAGGCGCTTGTTGGCGGATCTCGGCTTTGGTTTTTTTCTGCTTTTGACGGGTGCCTAGACTGTGGGGCGGACCATCGGGGGCGCCATCTCCTTATTATTCAGAGCTCAGATGGCAATCGATCACTGAGCAGTGAGCAGAAATAAGATGGGCTCGACTGCAGGCAGCAGGGCGCTCGTTGATATCGCATTCGCTCGTCGCGCAGTTTCAAAGGCCGCCTTGTACTGAAAAGGACGAGATGACGAGGATAAGAACGTTGATGAATCCCCAGGTGCAAGGGATCCACGTATTCATCTCGTAATATCCTGCTTTGTACACAGCTCCAATACTTCATCCATTTGTTAGCCGTGGCAGTCCACATCCAAGCTCTGGCTGGAGCAGGAACAGTCGGAAATGCACAACTCACATGAGACCAACGGCACTGCCCGCAATGAGGGCTTCAATGCCTGCGACGAAGAGATAGGCGATGGGGACGGCCCAGAGGAACCGCCACGACGACTTCTTCAAACCATGGACAAACAAGGCTACGAGTACCGCGCCGAGATGGAAAAATGCGTAGGTAATCAACGTCCATAGGACTGTAAACTTCCATGCATCTGAGATGTAGTACAGCGTGTAAATTCGGTTCGGCGTTCGATCATACAGGGTCTTGATATTGAGCGAGGGAAACGCTGGAGTCTCGTAGTTCGGGGGCGGAACTCCGGGGAAGACCATTGCGACCGGCGTGAGTAGAAAGAAGTCGACGAGGGAGCTTCGATTACATTCTTGTCGGCGCTGGCATGGCGCCTGGATTTGGGCTGGCTGAGCGAGGCTCAACAAAGGCTGGTTCGTTGTTTGCTGCGAGATCCAGAGACTGAAGGCATTTGCGCCAGTGATGCAAGGTACATGCGCGCACAGACGTCTGTACACACGTGCCCAGGTACCTCCCACCTCGCGTCCAGATCTTGGACAGCCCCACCGTACCGTACCTTACTCCTTAGGTACTCCGCAAGACTGCAACATGTCGAGCCTCGGCATCTCAACTCGTGACCTTGATCGCAAGTTCGCCACACAAGTCTAGACTTGCCTCGTCACCAAGAGCGTTCATTGCGGCCATTTTCCATGCATCGCCATGCTTGTGGACGAACTCTTCAAAACTGTTCTACAGCACTTCCAAGACGTACACGATGCCGCCACGACTGATCAGATCATCGGCACCACGGTCCATCTACTCGCCAATCTCTCGAATCCCCTAAACCTCGGAGTACTCACCTCACAGCTTCTCACCGCGCCAGCCATTTGGCATCGTCAGGATGGAACCAAGTCAGCCCTTCGAGTCATCAGCATATACAACTCCGCCGCCGCAAGGATTCGCGAAAATGAGCTCCAGGCCGCCAAGCGCAAGGGCCCGGCCGGCGGTGATGCCCGTGTTCTCGGATGCGAGGAGTGGACTCGTGCTGTGGTAAAGGGAGCCGACGACAGGTCAAGACGTTGGCAGCATCTTCTTGTCCTAGCGGGTGTGTTCATGGGCATGGAGGGCAATGACAGACACTCACTGTCCAGAGGACTGCGCAACACGCTGGAGCAAGCTGTGGTGCTGGCTACGAATCTTGCCCTCGAAGGCAATGTGGAAGACGGTCCAGCCGCTGCTGCATCAATCGTCTCCGCTCTCACCTTTGTCTTCCCCCTTCTTTCGGAGCATCATCAAACACAGATCAATTGCGACGCACTACTCCCGATTGCTGTTTGGGCCATGACGGGGGAAGAGGGATTTTGCGACGCACAGTTCCTCCGAGCGGTCGATCGCGATACGACGACCATACAGCCCGGCCATGTTCTCTCATGGAAAGCACAGTCGCCGTCTTGCGCTTTGCTGCAACAGATCGAGAAGCAACCTCTGGTGGCCAACATGGGCCCTCTTTCAAGACTAGCGGCCTTTGCTGTGCGACATGCGAGAGACACGTCAGTCGTACTGCAGGCGCAGGATGCGCTTCTGGTGTTTACTGGACGAGTGCTTGGAACTTGGCAGATGAATCGCCTCAGTGGGATCGATTACTCTCTGGAAGGCTCTCAATTGAGTCCGGAAACTGTGCAGACTACCTGGCCACTCTTGTGGCAGGTTTTCCAAAGGCTCATGTTCAGCACCACGGTCATTCTGCAAGCCATCGTTGCTCGAAGTCTGCTGGATCAGCATATGTTGATGCCCGGCATGGCCCAGGACATCGCCTCGAAATCGCTCCAGATTCTGCGCAACATATTCTTTATTTCAAGTAGGAACGGCAATAGTGCGTTTCAAGTGTACACATTCACGTATATGACGTCTCTCGATGTTCTCAGCAGCGATGCGCTCGCCACAGAGACGCTTCTCAAAGAACTCCGATCAGTCGACGCGACCGACATTCCATCAACACCCCTAGGGAGGACTCTGGACCTTTTCTACCTCAACGTTGCAGAGCATCTGCCTCTTTCGCTATCCACGGACGCGTGCGAGGCATTGCTGGTCAAGCCGGCGATTGCCTACCTCTCTCACGAAGTTCCCATGTCCGCATCTATGACAGAGAATTTCGAAGCAGCACACAGCGTGATTCTATCCGCTCTTTCATGTCCTCAACACAGCGCCCTCAGCATCAAAATCACGCCCTTCTACATCGTCAAGCTCTTCCAGTCTTTCCCCCAACATATATCGCCACGGCAGTTCCGAGTGGCCTTCAAAACGGTCATGGAGATGGTATCCCCCCCCCATCCCATTGCAGCCATGGACCCTCACATGTCCGAAACACTGCTGGAAATGCTGCGCAACAATCTGTCTACTGCCAGCACGCATTTACTTCCCCGGGTACGGAACCGACCGACCTCCATCGCCGCAGATGCTCCGAATGAGACACAGCAGGAACAGGAACAGGACCCAATGTCGGAGCAAAGCGCGCTGGTGCTGACGCTCATTGATTCTCTGCCGTTCCTACCTGTGCCTTTAGTGGAAGAATGGCTCGACATTACAGCGCGAGCCTTGCACGAGATTCAAAATGTGCGGCTGAGGGAACCAGTGAGGAAGAGGCTGTGGGATATTCTTGCGAGTGGAGAGATGGATTTCGAGAGGTCGATGATTGGGATCGCGTGGTGGGGGAGCAAGGGAGGTCGAGAGTTGGTCTTGTTTGGGGGGTTGCCGCCGCAGCTGGCGATGATGAGTGGGGGGTTGGGTGGTGATGCCACGTCTAGCCGGCTATGATGATCACGAACGATGGGGTGATTCGTGCTCCAACGGATACGGGCTGCCTTTTTTCTTATTTGGGTACTGTTTTTCTTTGATGGGAAGGTTTTCTTTTTGTTAAGCGGGTGTTGAGTAGAAGTTCAGCGACCTTATGAGATCCAGACTTTCAAGGCGCGGATAGGGATAAGTTACATGATATATATGGATTGGCCAGCTACGAGAGAGGGCCTCTTTGCTGGGTCGCGAGCCTCTTCTCTGGCATACGTCTCACCAAGTGATATTCGCATAGCGGCGACGGCGACGGCGACATGTTCAGCCAGGTCGGCCTAGCGGCGCCAAGATCCTTTTTTGGGAACGCGAAAGTCCAGCCAGTCGACCATCAGGCTCAAGACAGAGCTGGATGCTAGCACTTCGATGTCACAGCACAAGACTTAGGATTGGTCGGAGATCCATCGATTCAATATTATATTATATATGTGAACTCAAGATGGAAAGGCCACTAGCTACAAAGCGTCTCTTCATGTTTGTTCCCATGTCCTCTCCTTCAAAATTATCGCCAATTGATTTCGTCCTTCTTGATTTCATCTCTCAACTAATCCCCTCCTTCTTCACGTTCAATCCTATCAATCACACCATCACAAATATGTTGGCAACGGATCCGAGAGAAAGCTCGCGGCCCACTTACGTCGTGTGGTGATACAATCCATGCGTGACGCCGGTGAAGACCTTGACGAAGAAGACTTTGACGACGAGGAGGATGAAAGCCCTGACGAACATCTCATGCCTGTCGACACCGACTTCGCTGACTTGGAAGAAGAGATCCTGCCAGAGGAATTCTCTCCTTGCGAAGGTACGCAGTCACGAACGAATTCGGAGCTTTACTGGCTTATCGTGGTCAGCGCGATACTGCTGTGTTGGCTTTTGTTACTTGCTTCTCGTTATTGCTCAGGACAGTCAAAGCAGTCGCGATGAACGCGATGCTTATTCTCTGCTACTTTTCTTACCATGTCTTTGCCATCCTTGCGATTTCTTTTCTTCGCGATGAAAAGAGAAGACGGCAAGTGGTGGAATCGCTGTCCTCAACAACAATAACGTGCTCAACAGAACGTGGCCTCACACCTTGTGATATAACCCCACGCGGTAAGGCCATTCACTCTTTACCTCCCATCTCTTCTCGATAGCTTCCATGAATACTACAGATTGTTCATGACAGTTCACCCCATGCGTGCAACCCTATGTGACAGTAATTGGGTCTGCTACCGCCCCATGTACTTTCACATGCTGAGCAGCTGCGTGAGTAGGTTACTAGGTAGTGATTCAATACCTTCACCTATACACGAATCTCAGAAGTTGTGAAAGTAACTGTTGGAAGAAATCCGCGAGGGTTGCGTATGTGTATACGCGTGGGGTGAACTATCATGAACAATCTGATGTACTCATGGAGGCTATCTCGAAGAGAAAGGAAGGGGGGTGAGCGGCCTTACCGCGTGGTGATAATCGTGACGCTATTGTCGTTTCACACTCCGTATTTCCGTGGTTTAGGGACCGCCTGGTGGCGTGCTTTTGAAGCCGTACGGCGGCGTAAGATTACACAGAAATAGCAATGCATGATAAAAGGATAAGTGCGTCACGCATATCAACAACGGGGATCGTATTCTGCTCTGGTCATCATATCGGTTCTTCTCTTGTTCTTGTTTTTGTTCTTGCCTGAAGGCGGAGCCACCTGTAAATGGTGACAGGTGTTGGTACAGGTGTTGGTACAGGTGACAGCATCAATAAATGTGAGCCTGAGGACGAGAAATTCCGGTGTCACATCTTCGTTAGCCGACTAGCCGCTTCATTTCCCGATGCTATAGGAAGAATGAGCTCTCTCCCTCTAGAATCTAGAATTCTAGATAGACCCGTCGCTTAGCTCCTTATATCGACGTATAAAAGGGGTGATCTATTCCGTGAGAATCGTTTGTAAATTGTGCCACATGCGCTGTGTGGGCTTGGCCTCCACAAGCGAAGCACGTACACCAATGAACGTTGTAGGTACAACCTCTGTCCTGCGATTGCAACACGTGCCGAGGCCATTCGCGGAAGTTAAACAAAGGAGAGATTGAGCGAAGAGTTGATGGTTCGTGAAGCCACGCCAAAAAAAAAACGACAACGGCAACCAAGTCGCGAAGCGCTGTCGATTCTCGCCCAATGTACCTATCATCGCAATGAAGCCCAAGTTGATACACACCACTCTCGAGTCTCAACCCCTGATAGGTACCTGGGCAGTTTCATCGAGCAGGAAACTACATATGTATCTACCTAGCTTCACCGTGACGAGAACACGTACATACCTAGGTACATAATCATGATGACGTATGGACCTGAGCTGGCGACGGCCCCGCTTGGTGGCGCCGGCCTGGACAAGCTTCTTCCTTTTAAAGTTGTGTCTTTGACTCTGCAGCTCTGGTACATACATAGCTCGAAATGACGGCATCGCGTCACCAACGCACTTATCCACGGGGTTCTCCAACATACTCGATTGGCTGAGATGGACCATCGTTGTTCGGATACATAGCCCGTCCACGACTCAGCCTGCCACGACGAATGGACTACGGCCCCGGAATGACGGCATCACTGCGCCGTTGACTTCATTCCTGACTTGGGTTTGGGGACTCACCTCAGAGTCAGACGTTCAGATTCGCGAAGGATACGCTATGGCGCCACGTAGCTCGGGGCGAAAAGCTCACATACCCTCTTGTTTGATCCCGAGGCCCCAAACCTCAATTCTATGGCTTCGTTGCCTCGTTGCGGCTTGGCCGTCGTCCAGCTGAAGACTCAAGAGTTCTCTAGCTGAACCGGGCTACATACATGTACGCAAGTACTTCTCAGTGCTTCCGAAGTCCTCATGCTCGGCCAGGACCCGAACGACTTCCCTCTCTGGAGCCCACAGACGTGGCTTCGCAATGGTTGGCGTACCTTAGAGTAGGTACCTAACAGGCAAGGAGGGCTCGGAGCTCCCAATGGCGTAAGAGCTAAGCATCCGCCGGTCCAAGAAGCTTCAGATCGGGCTGGCCTAAACTTGTCCTCCTTTCATAGATGGCCCAAAATCAAGGCATCTTTGTATTTCTTGGTGTGGCGGGGTCCGAAGTGGCCAATATGTAAAACAAGCTTGTGCCGGGTGCCCAAACGCCTTGAGTAATAAAACTACCTAGGCAACTTCATCTCAAAATCTAGGGACAAATATTCCTTCATCACACTCACGAATCACGATACACTACTAGCCCAACATGTCATACAACAACGACAACGACAATGTAAGAGCTATATCCAGTCTCTTGCAACTCCTCTTTCTTAACACCCAAGGGGCTGTACCATCCATAACCATGACTGACGTGCGCTTCAGACCAGCTACGGCGGTAACAACGACAGTTACGTATGCTTTTTACAACAAGACATCATTCCATGATCGCCCAACTGACATGTTTTAGGGCTCATCCAACCGCCGTGGCAATGAGAGCTACAGCTCCGGCAATAACGACTCGTATGGGTCCTCTGGCCGCACTGGAGGCGTGAGCTCCTCCAGAAACGACGACGACAACTACGGCTCCTCTGGTCGCACCGGTGGCAGCGACAATTATGGCTCCTCTGGTCGCACTGGAGGCGTGAGCTCCTCCAGAAACGACGACGACAACTACGGCTCCTCTGGCCGAACCAGCGGTGGTGACAGCTATGGTTCCTCTGGCCGTACTGGCGGCTTGAGCTCATCTACAAAAGATGACGATAGCTACGGCTCATCTGGTCGCACCGGTGGCAGCGACAGCTACGGTTCCTCTGGTCGTACTGGCGGCTTGAACTCATCTGGCAACAATGACGACAATAGCTACGGCTCCTCTGGTCGCACCGGCGGCAGCGACAGCTACGGTTCCTCCGGCCGTACTGGCGGCTTGAGCTCATCTACAAAGGATGACGACAGCTACGGCTCCTCTGGCCGCACTGGAGGTTTCAGCTCATCCGGGCGAGATGACAACGACGACTACGACAACAACAATTCCCGCGGTGACAGCACCGCTGGAAAAATCTTCGAAAAAGTCAGCAATGTCCTCGGAGGTGGTCAAAACACCGACACGGGACGGAGCCGACAGGGGCGGAGTGGCGATGACTACTAAGAGTCAAGACAGAGACAGAGACAGGGCACTTGGATGTATATACACAGCTGTGCCACCACTAGTGTAAAATGATGTGCCAAGAGGGGCAAATGTTGAAAGGGATTGGCTTGAGGTCACTGGAGCAGTATGAACCACGTTTCCGGTGCCTTGGCGTGGATAGTGCCTTGTAGAAGAGCGACATCTTGACTCACGGTCGGGTCAATTCAACGCAAGTTTGTTTCGCGGATAGTGCATGGACATTCTCATACAAATCTTGACATACCGCTTCTCGTCCGGCTTGTAACTTCCAACGCGTGACTCGCCGCAGCCTCTTGCTACCTTCCAACACTTTCCCCCCATCGGGTTTGTCGTGACCTAGGTACTACAAAGCCCTTTCTTGGATATCATAGCGGCTAGGACGTTACGGCATAGTGCTGCTCGTCTCATATGAGCCGGCGTGGATGACTAGCGGGAGTCATTGTGTGGGCTGTTCTTAGATAGACTTAGGTCTGGTTGATCCAAGTGGTAAATACTTGCTTCTCTAGCACTACATCGAATGGCTTAGAATTATCTATAAAGTGATTGCTAGGAGAAGTGAGCAAAAAGGTCTATGATATACTCTTAGTACGTATAAAAAAAAAGGAATACAGGCCAGGGCTCTCGACATGTGAAGCGTGTCTGGTTTCTGAACTGGTCTTGGACGGCTACTGGTCGTGCGAAATATCTTGATGGGCTCGTGCCGACTGGTGGGTAAACAGCGCGAGGCTTTCATCTGGCTGTAGTAACGAAGCCTCCTCCTCATTGCCTCGTTGCAGGCCCCGATACATCTAGCGGTATTCACCGTACACATGAAGCATGCCATGTGTAAGCCTCGTCTACACGGGCGCACTGTCTTCGGTCAGCGTCTTTTCCACCTTGACTAGGATATTGCCCTCAGTCAGTCGGCCCTTGGCATCCAACAGATGAATAAAGCGATATCCCTGGCCCAGACGATCCAGTCTTACACAGGCCCACGCCGACAGGTCATCAATGCCAATTTCATCATCCCTAACCATAAACCGCACGAACGTTAATTCTTCGATGATGCCGTCGACTTCGGGGAAGGAGATCTGCTGTGATCCAAGGTCGATGTCAGTGCCCTTGTGCGTCCTGGTCCGGGCCTTGTGTCGAATGGATGTATCGCGGCTGTCGGTGGAGGATGCACGCCCTAGAGCATGTGAGTTGCATGCATCCACGTGCAGCTCTGTCTTGACGTAGGGGCGGAAACTTTTGCTTGAATTATCTCCAGGGGGGATTGGAAGGCTCTGGGCGGCTAAGAAGGTGATGTTGAGGTTGAGGGTCTTGTAGGCCATGGTGTTCGAAGTAGATCCCGAACTGCTGCTTGGGCGATGACCTATCGTTTGGCGTGCATGGTTAGTTTCAAGAAGCAGGCCTGACGTGCACAATCTTTTTGGACAGAGACTTACCGTGTGGCTTCAGAACATATCCCCCTGTACCTGAAAACATTCCCTCGTTGAGCATCATGCCCGCATCTGTCTGCTGCCAGTTCAGTGCGACAATCTGAGCACCTGAGCCCCAGAAAATCGTGGGCATCAAGTTCGACGAGCGAATGCGCAGCCCAGATGGATAAGCACGCAGCAAGTAGTCCTTGTTGTGAGAGAAGAGCTTCGTCCCATGTTTCTCGCGATGCTCGAGAAACTTATTCTCTGCTAGAGAGAATATATGAGCTGGCATGCTTGCTTCAGCTTGTGTCCATGTCTTGAAAGAAACAGCACGAGTGTAGATGCCAAGCTTGCTGAGTTCCGGGATGACCTTTGAGGGCTTTTTGGCAGGTGGCTTGTCAGAAGGCAAGCCATCGTCTTCCCCGCTGTCGGCTTCGAGTGTCGTGGGAGCATCTGGCGGTGTATACTTGACCTTGATGAGGATCTTCCTCCTCAACTCGTTCGGGCTTGGCAGAGCTCCCTCCTTGACCTCGTCCTCGCGAACGAGCATGTCTTTCCAAGCTTCTTTCATGATGTTTACCATCATGAGTTGCTGCTCAGCACCACAGTGCACTTCTAGACTGATAATCAGAGGCAGATCAGAGACGGTGAATGCACTGTCCCGTATAGCCTCACAGACATGTCGAAAAGAGACATCTTTGGTCAGCGTGTAGCCATGAAGAACTCGAGGCTCGAAAGCAGCTACTTCTGGCATAACGTTGGGGGCGCCGTCTCCCACGCTTGTAACCGGCTCTGCTTCCAGCTCGCCTCTACTAGTAGACCGAGACTTCCGTTCCTTGCCCAGAGAAGTCTTTTCCAGCTTTGCAGATAAGCTGCCTGGTATGATGTGCTTGAGTTTGCTAAATGCATGTCGCTTTTTGGGCTTCTCCAAGTGGTCACTCGCATGCGTTGCTTCGTCATCCGAACTTGATTCAGAGCTCAGATCGGACTCATCACCATCCCACACATCAATCTCGACACAACGACACCCTCGTAGGAGAACATTGGTATAGGCATCCGTCGTGCTGTCACTATACAGCTGGTTTCCGGACAAATAGGTGTTGTGACTCGAGCTGATAAAGTAGCTCGGTAGCGGCCAAGACAAATCGCACGTCTTCCACGGCAACGTTATAGCACTGTCCTCAGACGTCATGTAGGCCAAAAAGTCGTTCACGTCGATGCGGCCCTCTCCATCGTCCTCGCCGAAGAGCCTGGCGGCCGCCGGTGTGGCATCATCGTTCCTCTGCACGTGCTGAATAAAGCGACGGATCTGACCGGCGGACCATTTTCTATCCTGGTCTGCGTGTGTCAAGAATACTCGCTTTAGATACGAGATGACGGTGGCATTTAGAGTTGGTGTTGCTTTGAGTGCCTGGCTGGCGCCTCCGCCGGCCTGTCGCAGGGCATCAATGGGCTGCTGTTGCACGCCAGACATGATAAATAGACTAGGCCGTCCGATGCGGTGCGTCTGGGGCCGTCAGAGCTCAGCAGGAGGAGAAAGATACTTGTTTAAGAACTGCTGGAGACGAGTGCGTGTCCTTTTCGCTCCTTGGAAACAGGTTCAGCGTGATTGAGTGGCGTGTGACGCAAACTCACGTACACGACGAAATGATCCAGGACAGAATGTTGCTTGCCAAGAGTCTACGCGGCGTTGAATGAGGTCGTGATTGTGTGGTTCTGGTCCTCGAGTCCAATCGGAAGGAGCAAAGACAACATGAAACTTGAAGCAGACGGCCGATCGCGAGGCATGAACCCCGGGCCCCAACTTCGTCACGAGGGAGGATGGGGGTCGTATGTTCAGCCCTGCCGACAGAATCACCCGGCCACTTCCGCTCAGCGGGTTGAACCTTGTTAATGAACTCCCGAGTCCCAGGCCCGTACTCTGTAGGAACAGGATGAAATGACCTTGGTCAAGACTGAAGACTCAAGAGTCAAGAGTCAAGACTCCATGGTGGCTTTGTTCCTCACGGCCCATCAGCATGCGAGGATCTGGACCCTGATTTGGAACCAACGCCAACGCCTGTGGGCCGCCAACGAAGTGATGCCGCGGCTAAACCAGACGCGGAAGGAGCGACCTTGCCTTTTATTGCACTTTCTAACAACCTTATCCGCCACCGTCATCGCTCTCCAAATCACTCTCCGTTGCAAGTACGGAGTACCTACCGTTTCACGAAATAATATATGTCACGCCATCAATGACGTATACGCGGGAGTGGATTTGATGGTATGGTCAGTTAGTCTAGGAGGTATGTAGGTATGCATGTGCCTTGTGGAAATCTACAATTTCTACGACTTGAGCCGACCTTGTTTCCAGCGCTCCACATACTCCTCTAAATCAACATGGATCCGCAGGCCCTTGGATGCCATGGTCTCATACACCGACCGCAGCTCATCCGACTGCATATCTCGAATCACCGTACCAAATGCCTCCATCATAATCTCCTTTGACCACGGGCAGTGTCTCAGTGCTCTGTAGAGTACCTCCTTTGCCTTTGATCGCAACTCCTTACTGCTCTGCTGGTGACAGAATCGGACGTAAGATACCCAGAGGCCCACGTTGAACTTGCTAACGTCGCTTGACAGGGCATGCTCATACGCGGCGCGTGTGGTGTTCATGTTCCCTCGAACCAGCTCATGCTGGACAGAGAAGAAGCGACTCGTGATACAATCGCGGCCCTTGATGAGGATTCTGTCATACATCAATTGACGCGTCTCATCAATGACCCTGATGCTGGAATCCGCCCATTCAAGGAGTGAGAGGAACATGGTGTTACTGGGAAAGTGCTCCAGGAACCCTGAGAATTGGTCACGCAGATACGCTCGACGAAACGGTCTTCACCCGCCAAAGTTAGCTTTAACGTCCAAATCATTCTTCAAGTCATGGTTGATGCATGTGTTTCTTACCCTCGGCTGGCATTCAGATGCAGCATCCGTGCCCCGGTTTGGAGCATTCGTTCATGGCCAGGAGTATCGCCATATCCTGCCGACTTGAACTCAATCGACATATTCTCGACAACACGCATTGAAGCGGATATGTTGCCCTGGTCAGCTGATGTGGGCTCCAGGCATCCTTCCTCCGTCAGGTAGGACCACAAAATCATGCACTCGGCATAGGAACTGGCGTCTCCTACCCTGCCTTCGTACAGAGCCTGATGGATTCTCGATTGCAGAGCTTGTCTTGTCTTCAAAATAGCGGTCGGCGGTAAGGACTTGGCGTGTGCCGCAGAGCAGCGAATAGACTCATCGACTGCAGAGCAGAGTCGAACCGTAGCCATCAGCTTGTTACCCTTCTCTAACTCGAGCCAGCTCCATGAAAAGAAGATCTGACAACCCAAAGCCCCCTCACAGAGCTGGAGGTGTGGTTAGTAAAAAACGGAAGTGCGTCTATGAACAAAAGTACAGACAGACAGAGTGTGTGTGCATACCGATGGAGATACTACGGCTGATGAGATCACCTTTTCCGCAATGTCTAAATTGCCATTGCAAGACTCAGCAAGGGCATACCCGTTGTACACCTCGGCGGCATCTGGATACTTTTTCAGTATTGTCTTTGCCGTCGTCTTCAGGGCGGACGAGTGAAATGCGTGTGTGAAGCCGAGATAATACAGTGACAAGCTTTGCACACCGGCCAAGTGAACCAGCTGCTTCAGCGTGTTAAACACCCACGGCATGTGCACGGTAAGGCTGTCGGCGTCTGAAGACCCCCTGCCGAAGTAGTTGAACCAGTTATTTCTGGAAAAGAGTACGGTAGGCGACATGGCCAATGAGCCATTGCCAGCATCAAAGTTGGGTGTTTTTCGTTGTATTTGTAGTTCTTCATTGTCATCTACTGCATTTGCCCTGATGGATTGGTTCTCTTTGATGGAAGCCGAGCGGATTGTGAATTGATCTGTACAGGCGAGTCGAGTCCACTCACTCGATCGATACCGTGGTGGCAGCCCGCAAAAGATCAGAAAGGCATCCATCAGCTCCTCCTTCACGCGTCCGCCCGCACTTGATTCCGAAACAGTGAACAGCCAAGGCTCGATATCCGAAAACATGACGACCCGAAATGGATCATCTTCTGTGCCATCATCCATTGTCCTGGCTGGCATTATGGCCCATTCTCCATGGATCTGTTCAGAATGGCCCCAGGCTTTAAAAACATCACTCGTTGGCAAATGTTTCGTCGGGTGAGTTGTCTGGGGTTCAGGAGCATCGACTTGTCCCGAAACTTCCACATAGCGCGCCCATCCTTGCGCCCCATCATCTCCTATGCGCGGCACCTCGCTCTCCCAAAAATCGCGAAACGAGTCCATGCACTGTTCGTCCTGATCGGGACTTCGGAAGAAATTGAGCTCCAGCAAAGCCTGCCATGATGCGACCGCCAGTTCCTTGTACCCAGCGTCGTGTGCGAAGCGCATGGCCCGCAGGAACACGTAAATTGCTTCAGAGTAGTCGCTCTCCGACGGAGAAGGGCGAGCCAAGACCTTTCGCAGTCTATCGAGCAGCATCCGTTGGATGTCATCGTAATTCAAGGCCGCGATATTGGTCATAGCAAAGTCAACATGAGCTCTCCAGAGCTCGAAATGAGACTCTTCATCGCCAGCCAACTCTGTCCATTTCTTCGTCGCAGTCTTCGTAGGCCATATCTTCATACCCTCTCGCATGAGGCGCACAGTAACGGCTTGTCTGTCTTCCAAAGCACGCGTATTCTCGAGAGCAGATTCGAGCATGGAGACTTTGATTTCCGAGAAGCTACGTGCCGCGTTGGCAGATGCGCGCTCGTCAATGGTTTCACCCAGCCGCTGCAAGTCATCTTGGTGATCGACTAATTCCAACCAGGCGTCGATGTCTCCAGGTTGAAGCTTGACCCTCTTGCTCAGCTGCATGGATTTCCACTGGAGAGGATTATCTCCCTCGATGTGGATGGCCTCCTCATCCTCGGATGAGTCTTCGTCGGACTCGTCGTCAAAGTTCCGACTCTTGGCTTTCCCTTCAATGGATCGATAAGACGGCCTCTCATCGTCGGAAGAATCGCTCTGTCCACGCTCTCGCTTGCGATTTTTCAAACTCCTAATCTGCAGGAACCCATCGTCCTGCGGTTCGTCCTCGTGAGCAGCTCCCTTTCCTGGGCGAATGCGAATCGAGTCCCTCGTGATGCGAAGCGATTTAGACCGCAGACCATCTCTGTGTGAGCTTCTCACACCGTCTCCTGGGAATCGCAGACTAAACTCGTCCCGTGCCCCATCTCGGTGGATGAACAGTCTGCCCGCGGTGCCGAGGACCCTGCCGCCACCGTGGCGATGGTAGGATGGGATTTGGGCGCGATCGATGCCGCCGTACTTGGAAATCAACGGATCGCCGCGCGTATCAATCACAAAGATACTCGAGGTGTTTGACCTCTCGGGTGTCTTGTGTTCTGCAACCAGTTCAGGCGATCTGTGGCGGCGGCGTGACGAGTCCTCATGGCGTGGCCGTGAACGAGAGGTGTCACGACTATGTCTACGATGATGTCGCGAGCGATGATCTCGCGTCTCGGGCCTGTGACCGCCTCTAGGGGACCCTATTTTTCCGTCTTCTGTCTTGGAGCCCCGTGATTTGGCAGATGCGACGATGTCCGTATCCTTGGCCTTGAAGGACGAGAACTTGGGGACAGTAGGTTTGGCTTCGTCGGTGCTGCCGGAAACGGCCATGACGAGATGCGCCTGCGCTGACAGCCCGTTCAAATTAAATCTCAGCTCATGCACATATGCATACTTGCGGATCAAGACTTGAAGAATGATCCTGTGCAAACGTGAATGATGGCGTGGAGGTTCTCTGTCATTCGAGGGGTTGTGAACAGTGGGTGGGGCCTTGCGAGTTATCCACGCAGCATTTCCCATCGGAATCTCTGTTTAAATACGAACATGTGATCGATGACTACAACAATTCACACGTGTCTCTTTAAATACATGGTGAAAATTGAAATTTCTCTGAAGAAACATTCCACCGTAGTTCCAATGTCATCCAACAACATCGCGTCTATCCTGGGCGCATAGAGTTTCGAACCATTCGGCGTTCCATCAGTCCTACGGTCTCCTACCACAGGGTAAGTACACCACTGTAGGGGAGTACTGATACTGATTCTATCAGATCACGAATCTGAAAAGCTGAAGTACGAGAACGGACTATAATATCTCGGAGCTTCAAAAGCCAAATTCGCAACAATGGCGCGGCAATTTGATGTACATACAATGTGTACTCTAGTCTCTGAGAGGTACCTAAATTGTAGTTTTCGACAAGTATGTACAGGCAACAGCAGCATGATCACGTGCCCTCGCGCCATCAGGGACCCAGTTTCACCTGCGAGCCTAATTGTGATGATTTCAAAGACAGGTTTTCTGTCTCAAGAGCAAAGGATGAGTGACTCTTATTCATGATGATTCCAATGGCCCTATACAATTGCCTCGTTGTAAGTACCGGTCTCAAAATACATAGTTCCGCTGACAGATCACGCCACCTCGACGCCATCGACTGCAACAATGAGGCCGCGGCAAGCAGAGATTGTTGAAAGCAATCGAAGTTCTTCACCATATTACGGAGTCTTGCCTGCCAACAAAGGAACGGGAAATGCTTTGATGACGTGGAAGACGCGTTGACTCAGGGTCGCGTCTTCGCATCCTGCCGCCGCTTTCGGCAAGTCGTCGCCCATGAAAGAAGGAGACGAGCCAAAGCTCGAATCCATGACAGCGGCCGTGACAATCGCCGAGCTCGCAGCCCCAAAGAGACTCTCAATCAGGCCCCGATAACAATCATGGTCATTGGTGGAACGACAAAGTCCAGGCCGCAGTAAGAGCGGCTCGTAAAGCCCATAGACAGTGGCGCAGCAGGAGAACAGAGGAAAATTGGAAACTCGCCCAACAAGCGGAAGACGAGCAAGTCCCGGGTGCTTAGAGACGGACGGCGCAGCTCATGGAGAAATTCAATGGTTCAAGCGAAGGCAGGACACAAAGGCCTCTGGGCTTTGAAGCGCTGGGCAAGACTTCGAAGCGGACTACCCCCCGAATCCCGACAGGTCCCACCACCACTATGTACTCCGAGTAGTAGGAAATAACACGGTAACATCGAATACTCATGAGGAGAAAGCCGCAGCCTTCGCAGAACGATTCTGTCCCAACCCCACAGCACGCACATCGGACATCCCAGAAGACACCGCACACCGACTTGATACCGCCCTATTCCCAAGGGAGGACCACTTCACACAGGAAGAGATTAAAGGGATCATCAAACGCCTAGCCGGCTGGAAAGCACTGGGACTCGACGAGATGCCAGCTGATTTTCTCAAAGCCTGCGGCCCCTCCCTCACAAGGGCACTAGTCCACCTACTCAACATTGCTGTCGCACTAAAAAAGAGACGAGCCAAAGCTCGAATCCATGACAAATGGCAGCACATTGATCGGGCAGGCTTACATGTCGTGACACTCGAATAGGACGCAGCAGCGATCAACGGTACAGCTACATATGTTACAAATGTACCTAATCATCGATCCACAGGCCTTGGACATTACCTACACTCTAAAGCCCCAAACCAGAGTGGGTGGAGCACATAAGGCGTTGTCACCTTACCATGAACTTTCTTGAAGTTGATGTCCGTCTGAAACGTATGGACTCGATTCCAAAGTTGAGCCTGGCGTGGGTTGAAACACATAGCCAGAAAGTTTGCTTCAGTGCTACCTTCACGGTCCGGATACACTGGTATGACGCTTGAATGAGATTTTCCGCGACGACCGCGCCCGGTGCCCTACCATTCGGATGGTGACAGGAATAGGCCGAAAGCAGGTCGCCGGTTTCCTAAGATTATGACTGACAAAGTCAACCAGCAAAAGAGATGAAAAGATCGATAGTCTTACGGTGTCCAATTACCGAGAGTGTCGGTATCCTGAGGTCCGAAGATTCTCAAGTGACAAGTCTTGATCGCCAGTCCTTGCGCCATTGGCACCGTCGTTACCTTCCATTTTTTGTCGGACGCTGCGAAGAGTTGTGAGGTAACTTATGAGTCCTGATCAAATCGCGATCCCCAGATGGCGGTGGGCAAACATTTTTCTTCTTCTCCTTACCGTCTCTCACGTAAGCAGAGCCTAAGCCGAGTAGCCCTAGATCACGTTGTCCATTTCAAAATGTCTCGCCAGTCGGCTTTTCTGAGGCTTTACGGAGATTGAAATCTGGGAAAAAACGTGGGACCCTTCAAGTTTGGGAGTCCCCCGTCGTCGGGTCTTCAACCGGTGCCGCAGGGGCAGGGGCTGGCGCTGGTTCCTGCTCAGAAAAAGGAAAGATGGTCTCGTGATCCCATCGTGAGGAGACTCTGGCCAACTTGGGTTCATTTCGCGTGATGCTCGTGGGCGGCTTCAAGCATCCCATCATGAGGAGGCTCTAATTGAGCCGGAGGCGTTCGCTTAATGCTTGAGGGCGGCTCCCCCGAGGCCTTTCAACCCGGAAGCCAAGCGGACGTCCCCAGCTCCAGCAGAAGAATGTACCTACCTACCTACCTACTCATGATGCACCGATGAATCCCCTCCCGTTCTCGGCAGGCACCAGCGCCGGCCCCTGTCGTGCCGGCTGAAGACTACATATGTACATACCTTAATGGCATGGACGGACGGAATCCATCAAATGAGATGGCCCCTCTTCGACTTATGCATGACTGGAATACGCGCAGACGCGCACAGTTTGTTGACTCAAGACTGAGTTCCCGTCCGGGGCTCGACGTGGTTGCGATCCGGAGAGCCGACAGCTATTGGCAAGGCTCCCCCTGTGCATCCGGAGAGAACGGCTTATAGGAGGTATTTCCAAAGGCGGCACGGGTCCGAGCCGTGGTCCAGTAGGACAGGAACGGGTTATTGTTCAATGTTTGAAGCGGGTTGGATCTACTTGGTTTTTACCCATACTCGAGGCGGAATGGGTAACTTCCAGTAGGAAATTTATGATGACTCCGGATCGGGGACGGAGAGTTTTGGTCCGAGACCTTGATCGTACCGCCTCTTCTGGGCAGTGGGATGAGGAAAAGGCAGGATTTGATAGGGGAGAGACAAGTCGTTGGAATCTTCAACACGGCGGAGCTTCGGTCTTGCCACCCTCTGGAGGCAGACTAGGTACATCATACATGGAGAACACAGGTGTAGATATCTCCATTGACCATGCGTGGGCCATGGAGGACATGGACGTCACTGTTTTGAGGAGCAAACCTTGCAGGGTTCCAGCCATAGAGCATACAGGAAGGGAGCACTTCTGGGCCTCTACATAGATAGACTCCCTGTACTGCTGGCGGGAGATGACCGAAGAGGTCGTGAACATGGAGGCTCTTGAGTCTTTACACTGCGATTTTGACCCGTTGCCACGGAACATACGGAGTACGGAGTCATCAAACGTCGGTACAGGTAGGATCCCATCTGAACCTGCGGTGTGCCAATGGCGCGTGGGGCCCTTGTAAATATTTCTGCCACGCTAATTACTAAGCAAGTAATTATAGTCCAGGGACGAGTTCCAGGGACGCGCCTTCCAGTTACATAGCTCAAGACTCCCAGGAGTCACATAGCAATGAATTTGATATGTAACAATTATTGACCAAAAAACCTATACATACTTACCGAATTTTACACAGCCCTCTGCGTCGGTCCGTCAACAAGCATCTACATCCTTCAGACTCGAGCCACTGAGCTCATATAACACCTAATGGAGGCGCCCACCTTTTTGTCTCCTTGGCTCCTCATCCCAACGATTCTCACAATCCTCATCGCACTCAATATGGGGTTCTTCAAAAAAAACAAGCTGCCCGTAGAGGGCAAGGTCCGTTCAGTTCAAAACTCTGTCCCTTGAGCCTATGCACCGGACTACGGCCGACTAACTCGCGCCACCAGACGGTTCTCCTCACAGGCGCATCCGAAGGTATGGGCCTCGCCGTTGCGAAACAGCTTTCCGCAAAGGGCGCCAACGTCGTCATTGTGTCGCGAGGCATCCCCAAGCTACAAGAAGCTTTGGAAAGCGTCAAGGTAGGCAGAAGAACCATCCACAGTCCACGTGACAAATGGGCGGCTCATGGAGCGAAAGCATAAGCTAATAACATCATCCAGGCAGCTGCCAAAAACCCCTCCTCCCAACGCTTCACCTACTTCTCCGCCGATGTATCTTCTCCCTCGTATGCGACATCTCTCCTCGCTGAGGTCACAGCGTGGAACGGAAACGCCGCCCCAGACATTGTGTGGTGTGTTGCCGGAACGTCCACACCCGAGCTCTTCCTTGATATGGACATGGCTTCTCTCCGAAACCAAATGGATGTCAACTTTTACGGCACCGCCGAGCTATCCCAGGCCATCCTGGGCAAGTGGCTCTCCCCCGACGCGCCTGTGTCGAAGGAACCAAAACACCTCATCATGACCGCCAGTGTTATAGCTCTGTACCCCATCCCAGGGTATGCACCCTACGCGCCATCGAAATGGGCAATCCGAGGCCTCGCCGACACTCTCTCCCAGGAGGTCTTGATGTACCCCCAAAATGTCAAGATCCACGTCGTTTACCCCGGCACCATCCTTTCTGCAGGGTACGAGCGTGAACAACAGGTGAAGCCGGAAGTAACCAAGATACTGGAAGAGGTGGATCCGAAGGAGACACCTGAGAAGGTTGCTGAGGCGTCTATACGGGGACTGGAAAATGGAGATTACTTCGTCACAGTGAACTGGCTAGGCCATTTGACGAGGGTGGGAGTGCTGGGCGGTTCTTTCCGCAACAACTGGGTATTTGATACGTTAGGCGCCTGGGTGGCCAGTTTTGCATGGTTATTCGTCCAGGCTGATTTGCACGGCAAGATTAAAGCGTATGGCAAGAAGCATGGCCATCCTAGCTCGTATAAAAAGTAGTAGATGAGACAGAGAGAAGCTGCTCATGACATGGAAACGGATTGTACATTCGCCTGTTAATGACCCTTCATTATTGGACTTGTGAGAAATCGAACTATTCGCTATGCTATTGAATCATAAAATCCTTCCTTTGAGAAAAAATGAGGGGGGGGGGGGGGCCTCGGTACTGGCATCTCAGACGCCGCTCCATTTTCCAAACTTGACATATCTCCTATACATTTCCTTGAGGATTGCTCTCCCACTAGCATCCATTACATCATTGAGGATCTTCCTCCCCTCAGGAGGCGTGATGTCGAAAATAGAATTCATGGCCGGTTCCAGCGCTTCGCGCACCTGTGTTGACACATTGGCCTCGAGTTGTAGTTTTACATATTGCACGAGCAGTAGATACATGTGTCTTCCTGCGGAGCGCTTGGCCGCATCGGTGGCCGAGTCCAAGGAGCTGTGGAGTTGAGAGCGCGAGACTGCACCTGCGGTCGGCTCGCAGATGAGGGTGACGAGCCGGGCGTATACGTGGGCGTGGGCTTCTTGCGGGACTGTGACCGCGACTGCGACTGAACCCCCGCTTGTGGCGGCTGCTTTGGTGATAGACGATGGTTCCGAGTGTCTGGTGACAAGGCTTTGGAGAAGAATTTGCATGGTGCTCAGAACGAGGTGGAAATGACCCTCGAGACGGATGCGGTGTTTCTTGATGATGACTTCGACAAGCTTGCAGAGCCATGAGTACGAGGGAGCCTTCGCGTCTGAGCTCTCCAGGCATACGAGGTTGGAGACTGTGCTGAGGGTGACTTCAATGTTCCATTGACTCATACATTGAGGTCGCTTTTCCAGGAGGTTTCGTAGGATGCGGCAGATGATATGTGGGTGGGCGAACTGCTTCAGCAGCATCGATGTTAACTCGCTGTGCACCATGCTTAGATTGAAGCCCTCTTCTGTCTGCAAGAGGAAATCGGGCGATGCTATCACATTGTCAGTAAATTTCGCTTTGATCTTGGTTCCTAGCTGAGGATTCGGCAGACACGTACCCATGAGCTGATTAGCCACGTGCTCGATGGCAACAAGTTGACCATCGGTACTGCATCCAGTTTTGAATCCGTCCATCAACCTCCTCAAGTAGCCAAACTTGGACGGCGCATCCATTTTTGACGTGATCGAATCTATCAGCTCCTTCAGTAGCGTTTCACCAAGTCCATTGGGTATATTGTCGAGGTTGTCGAAGACGCTAGGCTGGGCGTCCTCCATCGCAGTCGATAAGTTCCTTTGTAAAAACATGTGCATCTTCCACGCTCTTAAATCACCACTCTGCATCGCTGCTTTGATGCGCTTTTCGAGTTTTCTAACGGAAGACGACTTAAGTCCTGTGAGGCCAGACAGATCAGAGGCTGCTGATGCAGCATCAATGGCGGTCAAGATCAACGGATTGAATACCGTGTTATGACTATCAAGCAACTTCTTCTCCGAGGCACAGGACGAAATGACGTCTATAATGCATTTTGAAAGGGCCTGCTGCGTCTGCGTCAACAAAGAGAGCAGACTCGAGTTCGAGCGAGCATTGGCCGACCGTGAGAGCTCCAAGGCGAGAGCCTTAAGCAGCGTCATGTGGAAGGCCGGCCTGCTATGATCATCCGCTTCCAATTTTCCAGATTGCTTTTCACAGTTGTTCACAAAAGTGGAGGCTCCTTGGAAATACTTGACGCTGCGTTCGTCAACGTGGTCGGCCATCTGCTTCAGTACAGCAGTAGCCATGAGGGAAAACCTCTCAATGAGCTCCAGCACCAAGCTGTGGCTCGCGTGGTGAGACCAAGAAAAGCTCGATAGTGCTTCAGAGCAAGCAACAAGGTCTAAAAATTGGAGGTCATCGTAGAAGGTTGGCCGTTTCATAATCTTCGCAGATAGGCTGAGAATCATCTTCCACCTTGTCAATTGGACATCCGTTGATGGGTCGCATGCGTGCGACGGCCGTTTGGTGAGTACCATCATGATGTTCTCTCTTTGTGACCGGTCGAGCGCGTCCATCGGCATGCTGGAAAGAATTTGCATCCACATCTGTCCTGATTCACTAGGCCAGTCTTTTTCTTTGTGTCTTTTCTGCGATTCCTCGAGTGCTGCAATGATTCGATCTGTTAAATGCTTTGTGAGATTGGCCTCGCTCAGATTGACTTCATTGCCGAGCAAGGCGTTGCATAAAATTGTGATGCCATCAGCACTCGATTTCTCGGAGGAGAGCGCATCCTCCAGGGCAGGAGGTAGCGTTTTCGCCCTCGCAAAGTGAAGCTTAGATAATCTGCTAGACGCATTGAGCATCCAACCGAGATATTGCTGGTAACCGATCTGCTCATCAAATTCTGCATCCACGCTCTGGCTGATACTCGCGGTCATCTTCGTTCCCTCAAGAACACGGACAGAAGCGATATCGGCAGATAGTCTCTTCATCCAGACTTCGAACAAGGCTGCCGGCTCTTCAACATGCGCCTCGTCGGGAGAAAACAGGTCCCAGAATCTGCAACAGCATTTGAACGCCTCGTAAGATTCTGCAGTCAGAAGAGCTGACTTGCCGGCCGTTCTCGTAAGGCGCTTTTTGACTTTGTCCCACATGTCACCACGTTCGCTTGGATCAATCCATGAGACCGTCGCAGACACGACTCGCCAACGTAGAGCACAGTACGACGATGAGGCCTTAAACCCATCCACCAGGTCAAACAATTGGCGACCAGCGGTATTAACATACTGTTCACTGTGCAATGATTGCGCAATCGTCGACGCAAACACTGAAAGCGCTTGCGGGTTAGAGGCGGACGACTTCTCCTTCACCCAAGCAATTAGCTCGCCTAGGTGCTGAGGAGACATTTCTATTTCCAATGCGTCTCGAAGAGAGTTCTTATTTGACCTCTGGCCACGCAAAATCTTGAACCAGGGCGAAGTTTGCTCGAGCTTCCGATTTTCGATTTCGCATAGTTGTTCGAACCAGAGACGCAAGAAGCCTGTTAGGTCACGCCGAGTGCGAAAGCCATCTCTCATGGCCTGAATAATATCCTCGATCGCCGCTGTGTCGTCCTGATTGTGCGCATCTTTTGCTATTCTCTCGCACACTTCCTTGCGCAAACGCATACCATCATCGGACAGTTGGAAAACATCCGTTTCGCACTGAGCAATTTTGGCTACCAACGACCATTGAGTGTGATTATCTTGGAGGCAATATTCTTGGCATATTCGACGCAAGTCCACGACAGACACCGGTGACGACCGTTCAATGGCCTGTTCCAGGACGCTTTGCATGATTGAGTTGCGATCAGGTCGGCCTCGAATTGCTCTCTCAGAGATCTGGAAGATTTGCTTGATCCACTCTGCATTGCTTTTGCGAAGCCCTCCTTTGGCCATGTCTTGATAAGCAGTTGACGCGAAGAAGTACAAGGCTGGAACGGCCAGATACGCCATATCGTTGCATGATTGAAGAGCAGTCTGGAATGCCACGAGGTCTTGGCTGTTGACGAATGCAGCACGGCCTGGAAGCGCAAAGTTGTGGTACATGAAGCGTTGAAGGTCAGAGAGCCAGCTTGCCTTCAAGCTGCCTGAAACGATGGTCTGACCCGACGCTTTGAAGGCACCAAATTTTGCTGAAATGACCGCAGCAGGCTCAAATATGTGCTCAGCAACCTGCATCACATCATCAGGTCCTTGCAGATGGAAGTCCCATATTGTGGTGACGACCCGAACCCAACTCTCACAATCCGTTGTCTGATCGCACACGTCGCTAGCCAATAGGTCTCGACATATTCTTAAAGCCGGAGCAGCAATGTCTTTTGCAGCTTCGGCTGATGTACAGAACAGAGATTTAATATGTTCGGCTCCTAGCTTGTCTCGCGAAAACCTCTCAGTCGTGCTGTCTAACCGATCTAGAAGCCTCTTCAATGCAGTAAACAGAGCTTCTGCGGTACTCAAGCAGCCCTCTTGGCTTCGCAGGAATTGTATTGAAAAGGATTGGGTTGTCGATCGCTTGCGTTTGGAAGATGGCGGTGAAGTCGCGGTTTTCGTCGGCTTGGCCACGTCTTCGAGCGTGTGCTGCAGCACCGAAAGAAACTTTCGGTCCGCAAGAGATTTGGCGAGCGAAAATAACGGTATTCTCTGAAACACACAATCGAGGATCGTCCAAGTTATGGGATATCGTCTCAATGTCTCGGCTGCATCGGCAGAACCATGCATGGATTTCAGAAGCCATCGCAGACTACTTTCTTCGGCGGCGTGAAAGCCATTGTACGGACTGGCAACGAGAAGGTTCCACAGCACTTGTAGGTTTTCGCCATTTTCTCCTGGGCCATTCTGATCCAGACCCCGAACGGTTTTGATGAGATCCGTGTTGTTCTGCATGGACGTCAGTTGTGACTTCTACCGCGCGGGTGAGGGAGACCTTTCCATACCATCTTTGGATCGTTTACTTTTTGCTGCCCACGCACCTTTGGATAGAGATCAAGGATCCGACATGGACCAGATCCTACGGAGCTGTAACGGGCAAAAAGACTTTTTGGATGATAATCAGAGGAAAACGGTTGCCAGCGCCTTTTGCCCTACGATGCCCGTACGAGGCTTGTCTTGTTCTCAGCTAATACCGGCCGATCCAAAAATTCCAAAAATTCTGCCGATGAGCTGGCCCACTTCGCGAATTGACACCCTCACCGCCCTCGGCATACCACGCCGACTGCTTTTCGTCACGACTCACGAGCTACAGGCTACAGCACACGGTCCCCTGACGAAGCTGCTGATAGTTCGTATAAAGGACAATTCACATCGAGTCTGCCAGAACGTAAGTGGACAAAGAGCTTCTCTTCCAACAGCAGCTATGAATTACTAATGTGCACCATGCCAGTGTCACCATGGCCGGATCTGCCCCTGCATCTGCGCCATCGAGCGCCATCTCCAGACCAGTTAGCGAGGCCCTCCTCAATGAGAAGGTATGGACAGCCCAAGTTGAACATCGATCTCGCATTCTCGTCTAATTCGGAGTGTCTTCTGCATCTAGTGGGATCGCTGCCTCTCGAACCTCATTGTCAAGTCTACCATCGGTCTCGGTTTTGGCGTCGTCTTTTCTGTACTCCTCTTCAAGCGACGAGCTTTCCCTGCCTTGATTGGTGCTGGCTTCGGTGCCGGCCGAGCCTACGAGGAATGTAATATCAATCTGAAGATGGCCGCTCGCGATCTCAAGAAACAAACCGCATAATATGTTCTTCGATTCGAATAAAGTGGATGGACATCGGCGATCGAGGGCAGCATATTTGTATATCATGACGGAAGGAGAGCAATAAGAAAACGGCGCAAGCAACATAGACCACGGCACACGTTTTGCGGAAGAGCTCGGAAGGGCAGAAGGCTACATGATTAGCCCCGTCAAACAAGCATTTCAAGCTCTTATATACAGTGCATTACATACATCCACCAACCGACGCTTATCCAAGTTCAGAGCCGCACGAACCGCACGAGTTTGCCATGGCTCATCTATCACTCCAAGTCTTCTGGGTCCTGTGCTTCCAGATCGAAACTCTCGTCTGGGTTTACAATTCTTTCCAATCGTCTTGTAGCAGTTCCGAATGTCTGCTCCCGTGCTGTACTGGAAGCGGACGACAGTGACGCATCACGTTTATGCTCGTCAGGATCTATGCCCTCTAGGACTTGACTGCCGACATCTGGAGCCATTGCTGGCGTGATAGGAGTGTCTGCGACCGTCTGATATATACCATCCCCTTTATCTGGAATTTGCAGCGGTATCAAGTTCTTGAAGTTAGTAATCTCCCCTATTACGTCTCCTTCGATAGGTGCGCTTCGTCGCCGGACAAGAAGGCACGAGTTCTCGTTGTCTCGATAGGTTCTTAACGGGCCAGCATCCCATCGCTCGCTCCATGACCCTCCCCATGCGGTACCGTAATTTGACGTCTCATAGTGTGTCTGATGCGTGTCTGTGTGATCTGCGAGTGGTGAATTCGATTGTGAATGCTTGAGGCTGACGCAAACAAGTATCAGGATTGCCAGCAGCGACACAAGGATGAAAACCGCAGTTGCCAAAAGGATGATTTCCAACCTGCTATTCTCCAGAGTAGGCTTCGGCTTCGACATCTGAACCCCCTGGATTCGCGCAATCACTAGGCTTCTTAAGCTTGATTCGAGATAGGAACCAGCTGGTTGTGGTTCTGACCCTTGAGCTATGTATTATGATGCAGCACCGAGCACCTAGTAGTGGAATGGAAGCTGTCGCGTCCTCTCGGGTGTAATGTTAAGGTATATGTCTATCTTTATGAGGTACTTGGCGATAGGGAATAGTGAGGTTTTAGGGATATAGACGGCAGCAATCGTAGGTGGGCGGATGTAACGCGTGTATGCACCATGATGCCCAACATTTGAACACCCATCTCTTGTTGAGAAACCTTCAAGGCGAAGCAAGAGCATCTGCGTAATGGCTGACATTAGTATCAGCTCCCCGCCAAGCCCGCAGTCAATTCTAGCCAGTCAATCTACGCATATCAGTCTTGGTTAGGAAGGAACTCATCATCGCCTAACGACACCAAGTAATCAAGGATGCAAGCTGTCAGGAGTTATTCTGTCGCGCCGGAAACGCCTACAGATGCATACCCTAGAGAGAGTCGCACGATTCATGAGACGCTTCAACTCTAATTGAGCCCTTCATTCTCGTTCCATCATGACGTTGCCCCCACCAAGGTGTCCGTCTCTACAATGCATTGCTTCACGCCATCACTGTCCAAGCTGGTGCAGGCCTGACTGAAACAGCCGCAAACATCTCACAAGCTACGAGGGGATTGAAATACCACGTGGTACTTCGCTCGACCCGATCTTGCCAACACCCGGCATACGCAAAGGAATGAAAAAGATTTGTCGGAAACACCACCAAGTCGAAGAGATAGCAAAAATATCTCCCCGTCAATAATGAAACATCGGTCATGGAAATCCGTTACTCTGGCACGCAAATATGACCGGTAGCAAGTTGGCGATATCATTACCGGTTGATTAATCGTGCATGAATGTGTGAAGAAGAAAGGGAGAAGAAATTTAAGACCGGTCCCGCGCGTTACAGTTATACGGGGAAGGGCCGATGGCGGAGTCACGTGATGAGACCACAGGATCCACTAAAACGAGCAGAAAACAAAATTCTCTCATCGCCCAGCTTGCTCTTGCATTTCTTCCTTTCTCCAAACACAAAACACTCTCACTGCTTCGCCCGGCACTTTGAGTTTGGGCTCCAAGTCCGACGGCTGAGAGCAAAACCGGTCTGAATTTATGCGAGATGCATTCATTTCAATCGTGCTTACTCGACGCGTCTTGATCATGGCGTGACGTCGGAATGTTCTGTACCTCACTCAATTGGGGTTTGGCTCCAACACAGCTCGGCGAGGGGTGGTGACGAAAACGTGTTTTTTTGCCTTCATCTATTCTTGTCCCTCTTCTGGACAATTACATCGTGACACACCCACAATTGCCTACACCTTGGTGCTTTCGATGCTCAAGAGTGTAACTATACATTTCGTTCGTACGTGGGAGAACAATCCAAGGTCTAGACAACCAGTCCGCTCCACCCTGAACCCATAGATACAAAGTGTGGCTTCAGGACTAGAATCGGGCAGACATGCTCTCATATATTTTGTTTTTGGCACGTAGTTTCCATGTGGGTTACATTTGTTTGCGCGTTGAGAACGCTTCTCGTGCCTTCTAAGTTCTACTCTTCGTGCGCTGTACGCCATAAATGAACATTTTTGCGATGAATGACTTGTTGCTACATATCTGGTACCTGTCCTCAACGTCGCGCCTATGACGACATTTCGGGTGCTATCTCATAGTCACCCGTGTATAAGTATTCGGTAAACGCGGTGAATGTCCCGGCGTCATGATTGATCGTCATGATGCCAGGACATTCACCGCGTTTACGAGATACCTATACACGGGTGACTATGACATAGCACCCGAAATGTCGTCATCAGATCTCAGCTTGGTGGCGTACGGCTCCACGAAAAGTCAAAAGATTCACGAGAAGCGTCCCTGTCCGCGTCAGCTTCGAAACTGTACGACACAGTGTAAGGTGCCGACATAGGAGACTAGGTATGTAGCACAATGCTTGAAACGATCAAAAGTGATTGCAAGTTCGATCAATGCCGATCATCTGCACCAGCACAGCCTTTGATGATCTCTAGACGTCCCTTCTCTCCAGGCCTTGCCAACCTGTGATAACACAAAGCGACCACTCAACAGGTTGCACTCGGCAGATGCCAGAGGGTAGATGATGACACTTTGTATCTAATAGCGCCGAACGGTCTCACTACCTACGTATCGATTCAGGTTAATTTGTTTGACTGTTCAGTTCGTCTTGAGGCCTTACGTATGATGAGTCAACTGAGAACAAGCTGAAGAAGAATGGGACAAGACCATGTGACGAGGACATGAACCACAGCAATGCCATCAGGGTCGGGGGATGAACACTTCAATAGTGAGGCTCTCAGGATCAGGGACCAACATTTCATGTATAAAAGCAGGCGTGTGATAGATTCGAGCCTCTGACTCAGATCTTAAAAGAGAGCAGGGGCCAACAGCGAGGCCATGTGACGAGGACATGTGTCACACAACAAGAAAAGATGATTGTGCGGATTGTTGTGCTTGATTCTTCTATCTACTTTACAGAGAGAAGAGCCTATTTATACATGAGGAGAGAAACCTCTCAAGGTTCTTATTTACATAATGATGATTTCTAAGCCGGTCAACTATGACGATGAGGCTTATACAAAGGTGCTTCGGAGATGAGACTCGGATAGTGTCTCATGCACTATTATAAGTATGTATAATAAGTGTCAGATGATACAGTCATGAGTGACTGAATGTTGAGTGGTGTCCAAGAAATGGTGCGATAATGACGAAGTCGTGATAGACTGTTGTTATCGTGCCAGGTTTGAGAGAAGTAAATCAAGAACTTGAGAAAGTTTCCTTGGAAGTGAAAGACCGGGCACAGTTGTGGCGGTCATTGTCCACTTCATACAAACCAGCCGTGGCGTTTTGGCGTTTTGAGGGATATGTTATCAATGATCTAATGCTGCGTGTGACAACATGGGCCAACAGCAATGCCATCAGGGTTGGGGGATGAACACTTCAACAGTCAGGCTATCAGGATCAAGAACCAACATTTCATGTATGTAGGTAGGCGTGTGATGGATTCGAGCCTCTGGCTCGGATCTTAAGAGAGCAGGGACCAACAGCGAGGCCATGTGGCAAGGACATGGGCCAACACGGAAGCAGGTGACGAGGTAACGGACCAATGACTTCTCATCGACATCAGCTTAGTGTTCTGACCTTTTGGTCGGGTCGGCAGGGATATCCAATTCCTCACACAAGGAACAGCTCATCATATATAAGAGGTAGGCACGAGGGAAGCAAGAAGTTCTCTCCTTTCTTTCCTCTATTTTTAAGATAAACAATATCGAGGCTAGTACCCTTACGGTTCCAACAACAATCGACGCTCGTTCGCAGCAGCCCTAGGTTGGCCAGTCCATTACAGTATCTCCCTAAACGTAAAAGTTGCAGTCGTGTACGAAACCCCATAGTCAATCTCTCATGGCCGATTGAGAGTGAGAAGCTCAACAACAACGTCGATTGCTAAAGGACATCATCCACGGTGTTCAATTGAGCAGAAAGCCCACCTGAGAACCCGTAAATCAGATTCTGACCGTAAGATGACCTAGGCTGCCCCCAACGACTCGGCAGCTCAAGGGGTTCGTGACTCGTATTGCCTCTATGGGGGGCGGTCATCAACCTATGGGGAAGTACATACTGGGTTGAAGGGTTTTCAAGAAAAAATTCTCTGGTTTGAAGTCACGACTGCTAGACGCGCAGGTAGGTACTGTTTACGAGGGCACGCATGTACATTGTAGCTGGAGTCGGAGCCGAAGCTGATGCAGCTGAAAACGCCCCGGGTTCCTTCAATCTTCTTGCTAAGTCGGAGATGATCAAGAAGCTGCAGAAGCAGGCCTCGGTACCCGAGGTAACACCTCAGATGCAAGTGCCAACACTTCGTTTATACGAGTGGGTAAAGAGACAGTGAGAACTGATGTATGGTGATCATTGTGCAGGGCGGGTGATATCGACCGACCTACCAAAACATGAACATGACGGACGTACTGCGAGAAAATGGCCTTCTAGAGTCTGACCTCAGGGCCTTACTGATTGATACAGAAATAGACGTCCAAGATATTTGAGTGCACGCTCCGTGTAGATTGAACGAGTCATTCGATACCAGGTTATGGAAGCGAGCTGCTGGAAACCAAGATCATGCTGCACAGACGGCTTCAAATGGATGACACAAGCGAGGTTTTGACACGACGGCAAGAGAATCGAGGATACTAAGTCCTACTAGGAACCTCTCCCACGATGATATGCATCCCGCTGATCGAAGTGGCCCTTTCCCCTCGCGTCATGAACATGAGAGCGGCCGGTAGTGAAAAGGGAGTCGGAGATGGTGCAAGTCCGGCGTATACCACGATAGCTTACTGACCTCGCCTCGAGGCAAAGATCCACGCCGATCAAGTCTGCCCCCCAAAGATGAATTCTTCGCTCGTAAACGATAACAGAAACTTGGCCACCAGTCGCCCCGTGTACAGAAACGAGCTCTCAATCGGACGCACATGCTCGTCCTCGTGTAGAATAATCTCGTCATCGGCAAGGAATTGAAGCTCTCGCCCTACATGACTCAACGCTGCGTTAGTAACCACAGAATCGTATCATATGGGTGCATACACACACACACACATGAGGTTTCGTCCGGGGTTGGAGTACACCTACAACTCTCTCCATAAAACAACTCCCTCAAACTCCTCACCATTCCCTCCGCCGGCCCATCCAAATCATCCTGCTCCCCAGCACCAGGCCCAAACAGCGGATTAAAGCACCTAGTATTCACATTCCGCGCATGTGTCTGATAGATAGCATGGAACTGATACGCAAACTGCTTAAACGGCAGATTCTCCAGCTCTCGGCAGACATTCCGCGTAAAATCCCCCCCGTACTGCGGCGGCGTTGCATTCCGCCGATTAATCTCGTTTTGCGACAAGGCGAAGTTGCCTGCCGTCGTCTCTACGGCCTCCATGAAGAGACAGAGAACGAGAAAAGCTGCTGTGCAGGGCGCCCATTCCCGGCGGTGCTTCTGTTTGAGGACTTGGGAGAAGGTGTCGAAGAGGTGCTGCATTTCGCGCATGATGAGCTCGTCGGTGAGGGATTTTATTTGGCGAGCGAGAACGCGGGGTGTGATCCAGGGAGTGTTTTGGTGGGGGATGAGGCCGGAGAGTTGGAGGGTGAGGATGGATTTGTTGGTGAGGCACAGGTGGCGGGTCATGATGTAGTGCATGGCGTAGATGGAGAGGGCGCGCTTGACCAAGGGGGACTGTGAGGGTCCCGGAGGTTAGAGATAGCTCTTCTTTGCGTTTTCCTTTCCTGCTTCCCTATTTCTGTCTTTATCTTCTTATTTTCCTCCTCCTATTTTCTTTTTTCCATGGATTCTTTTTTGTTTTGGCTTGCACAGAGTATGAACCGTGTGGCGGTCGGGGGTTGCTGGTAGGGGTCAGAAAAGGGGGACAAGAAAGATGAAAACTCACATCAGATCGTTTCGCGTACGTCTGCACAATCTCTAGAATCTTTAACGGCAGCCGCGTACTCCTCAAGGAATCCGTGACCTGCTCCGCAAAACACGACTCCTGAATAATCTCCTGTACATACGCCTTGATCCTCTTCCGAAGAACGTCCCTCTCTGCCGCAGTCTTGAACTCGACACCCAGAGGCACACTCCCACTAGCTTGAATCTCAGCTCGTCCCCCCGTGGGAGTCAAGTGCCAGTGCTGCAGCACCTCAGACGTCTTTGCCGTAAAGACCTTGGCCTGCACGCTCAACACGGCGCTGAAGCTTAACCCCGAAAACAATTCCACCTCGCAGGCCTGCTGCTTCTGTTGCTTGTCCACCAACTCCACGCTGGACCACTCCTGTACATTATCTCTCAGAAACGCAGCCATGGCCTCCTTTCTGAAGTGAGAGCGAATGAAGTCCGGAAACAGGACGGGCAGGAAATCCTGGAACTGCCAGCACATAACCTGGGGAACATGCATCATCAGTCGTTTGCAATGCTGGCAGGGCCGCTCCTTGTCGCACTTGACTTTCCGGTGCTGGCAGCAGAAACAGGCGCCCACACCGCGGACCAGAAGGGCATTCTGCTTTGCCTCATGAGCAAGGGGGCCTTTTCTGCCGCGATGGGAGGCGCGCATGGCTTCGAAACACTCAAAGGGGTTGGGCCGTCCGGCCTGAGCGTGCATGGAGTCTGGCGTCATGATGACGAATTTGCTGTATGTGCTTGCTTTGCGCTTCTCTACTTTACCGGTCTTGACTTTTGGTATGGGGATGGGTGCTGTCAAGGATGAAGATGATGAATAGGATGATGACGCTTCGGGCTTGACGGCTGGAGATTTTCGCGGCGAGGATACAGAAGAGGTGGAGGGTGTGTATATGCTCCACTGAGGTGACGTGTTCGAGTCATCGAAAGACATCCTCTGTCCCGAGGTCATATTCTGGTTGTCGATATCCCGGGGCGCCACGGTCAGTTCATTCAGCGCCAGGAGAGGCTGCATCGTCGTCGAAGCTTCCTCTGGGAGGCCGACCGCGGAGGTAGACGACTGATACATCGAGGACATGAAGTCTGTTTGGAAATTCCCCATCTCTAGAAGCGGGCGCCATCGAGTAACGCGTACGTCAGCTTGTAATCTCAGATCGAGGGGGCAAGGGTTTCTCTACAGCCCAGGGCTGCAAGTGGACTGACTTTCTATTCCCATCAAGGCCTGGAAACTCTCTCCGAACTCACCATGCAAATCCTGCTGCAATTCTCCTTGCGTGAACGGCCTCGCTGTCCCCAAGGACATGAACGCCTGGGGCGTCAAGAACGATGCCACTTCCGACCTTTCCGCCGGCCCCCACCCCATTGTGCTGCTTGAATCTGGCCCCGATGCCATGACCTCCGGCACCGAGCTCCCCATGAAGTACTCGCTCTGAGCCTCACCAAGTCCCGTAAACAATTCGCCTCCAGGCAACGATATTGTCCCCTCCATGTCCCCCAGCAACAGCGGCGACACAGACAACACCTCCGGCGGCGTCAACCGCGCAGGATGTCCAACCAAGCCATATCCATTCAAGCTTCCACTCGCCGGGCTGGGAAGAAATCCCACCGATCCCTGTGCGGACGCACCGCTGGAGAACCCATCAAGTTGCTGCCATGATTCGTCGTCCCGGGTGGTATTAGAGTCTAAGTTGAAGTCAAAGTCAAAATCAAAGTCAATCCCGAAGTCGAGACTATCAAAGCCGAAGTCAAAGTCGTAGCTTATTGAGTGTGGGAACGTGTCATTGTCGTTGTGAGAAGTGACGGATGCCATGGCGATCTAAAGGTCTAGGAAGCTCAATGATGCGTTTCCAGAGACATCCGATCCTTGACAAAATGACGCTTTTCGGGGGGAACCAGAATTTATTAATTGTGAACGACTGAATTGGAAAAAGGGCAGCTCAGCCGGCTTCTGCGGGTCGTGGTGAGTAATTGAAAAGCGCTTCGTGAAACGTGATATTGTTTGTCGCGTAAATCGGTCCTGACGTCCCGTCGTCTCTCGCTCAATTAACAAGGGCAGCTCATGACTATATCAGTCCTGTTCTTATGCTGCCTAGTTGGAAAAGTCTGATGCTTTCGCGGAAACTCGCTCTGAAAGCATCCGGGAGAGAGCAGTTATGCTTTGCATCGTAACCAACATGGCTCGAAAGGGCGGGGGAGTCTGCGAGCTGATATGAAAAGAACCCCCCTCAACAAGCTGGAGTTGTGTGGTTGCGCAAGTCGCCTTACAAAGATGCAATTCGATTCCGGAGTTTGGTGGAGCGCGTGGCGCTAAGCCAGAATGGAACACCGAGCACTGGATTAGGTACAGTAGGCTGACTCCTTGAGCCAGTGGCTGGGCATCACACGGTGAATTCCAACGTCAAGATAAGCTCACCGAGTGACCTAACGCAAAGCTGTTCTGGTTACGATATGACAAGGAGTAGTCTAATTTCTGTATATTTCTACGAAGAGACATTCCTCTGCTTCAAATAAGAGTACATAATCTCAGTGAGAACTTAGTTCCGAGTTTCATTATAGTGTAAGTCTTAAGATGTAAATGGCCAATGACAAATGACAAAAACAATATTCTGCAATCTTGTATAGCACACAGCTTTGTGCAGCCAACTCATTTCGCAGATCCGGCTTTGAACTTGCCAGGCTGCCTGTGCCTCCTCCAGACAACCGCTCCAGATGACTACAATGTCTCATCAGGACACCAACCACAAACACAGGTGACAGTGCTGCAAAGGTACAATCCCTCCACAGAAATAATGCTTTCAGATTATCCACCAAGAGCACAAGATGAAAAAAGGGCACACGCCAAGTAGACCAATAGAACCCGCGTGAGTACTGCACCATCGAAATGGAAGAAGAAAAGAAAGGAAGAAGAAGATGATGAGGCAGAAGAAGAAGAAGAAGAAGAAGAAAAAGGTATAAGAAGGAAACAAAAAACATGGCCGAGTTCCCGGCTGCGCACAAGACTTTGGTGACGTAAAGCAAACCCCTTCGCAACAAGCGTCTTAGCCGTGTTGAGGGGTGTTAAAAGGCCCCCCAAAAAGATACGCATGTACAAGAAGACCAATGAGACGTCATCGTAAGGCATATCATTCTTCACCATGTGGCTGTAGAGTGTCGTGTTGCCCCCTTTCCGTAGGTACATGGCTGCGTAGCTGTGTCAAATCAAAACAACAAGAAACATGGTTGTAGGAGGACGGAGAAGGCCTCAAAATGGCCCGACTGCTGTTCTTTCGCATCTCCGGTCCGATGCATAAGAAATCTTTTCGTCCTGGGGCAGATTCCAGATAGGATTGTACCGCACAAGGGCGATCTACTGTAGTTTTTATTTTCATTTCTCCAAAAAATGTGACGATGATGGTTGTCGACAATACTCAGGATCGGAAACGCCTCTTTGTGCGCTCTTGAATCCTGCTCTCTGTGTCGATGTACAGTCGATCGAGATAGTCCATTGCCGATGCGTCCTTGAGAATTTTGGCGACCTGAATTCCAGCAGAGATGAGCTGCAGAATGTTCCGATCGTCTTTCAGCGGACGGCTCTGGTGCTTAGCGGCGTGGCGCATCTCTAACGAGTTTTCCAGAATGGTGACAAACTGTTTGATCTGTCCGTTGTACAGCACTCTGGCGGGGATGCGTCTCTTGGTGGCCAGTCTTTTAAGCAGGTACACCCATTCGGTCCACTCTCGGTCCTGTGGTCGTTCTACCGGCCTCATGTCCTGGGTAAGGGGAATGGGAAACTGGTACTTGGCAACAAAGTCGAAGGCGCACTGTGACAGTCGGTCGTTGACTTGGGTCAACACGGTATCCTGCTCCTGGACATGGAGGTTGGTGGGTAGATGTGGTAGCTCCCGCTCTTGCATATCGATCACCTCCTGAGGCGGCCGTTGCAGGAACTGGTGAGGGCCATCGAATTCGTCCCGGTTTGACGGCCGACGCTGTGACCCGCGCTTCCCACCAGATCGGGGCTTCTGGTTCGGACTGCCCAACCCCATCATGACATTATCGACAGAGAAGTCGGACAAGCTGGGAGACGCGACGATGTCTTCGAGCGATCCGGTTGGCGAATAACGTTCATGGTTGTCCCAGGAAGTGGCCTTGACTGGATTCTGGTATGCACCCACGGCCGGAGCCATGGGGCCCATAGATGCCGCGCCTACCAGTTGTGGACGAGGAACATAGTTGTTGGAACCTGATGAGGTCTCCGCGCGCGAGTGATAGCCGATGGCTGCGTTTCTGGGCACGACGGCCGTCTGGTTATATGAGCTATTACCACGGTGACTGACGCCGCTATGGCCAAGATTAGTCCACGTTATTCACCAAACGATATACTGTAGGCCAGTTCAGATATTCCTGGGCTTTGCGTCTTACTGGGGATGAGCATAGAATCCATTGCCAAATCCAGTACCATATCCAGTGCCAAAGCCAGTACCAAAGCCAGTGCCAAAACCAGCGCCGGCATAGGGATCGGCTAGTGCACTGCGCGCATAGTTAGTACGATGGAACATTGTGTGTCTCACACCGCTTGTGACCAACGCCGCACCTCTGAGATTTGTTCCACGGATCTCTGGCAGCGACAGAGTTGGTATAAGCCAATGTAGATGGCGGCATCTCTCCTGGAATCATGCTGCGAAAAAAAAACAATTGAGAGGAACGTCTCCCGCGCGATTCAATCCAGCAAATGCTAGTACAAGCAAGGGAAGCAGAATAAACGGACGCTCCTCGAAGCAGACAGACGCGAATTAAGGAAAAGAAAAAAAAGGGTTCCCGGGTGCAGTGAAGCTAGCGGATGGCTCGTCTCCACGCAACACGCGATGTGTTTGATGTCCAAGGAACGGGCAAGTCCGGTCTTGTTCATGCATAGACTTCAAATCCGGGCTAGTCCAGTGCAGAAGTCTCGGAGAAATGAAAAATCCAGTGGGCTTGGGCACCGCATGAACCCGATGACAATCCTGGGAAATAACGCCTGGCGGCTTGCTAGGAGCGGTGTGATCTGACGAAGAGCAGCTGACCAAAAGAAAAGTCGGAAGTCCACATGCAGCGACCAAGTCGAGAAATGTGGCCGCTCGGGGCCAGACACAGGCACTAGATTTAAGTGCAAGGCAATCCGTACGTTATAGTCCTGGATGATTTGGGATATCCCTCCCGGCTGAAGTCCGTCCCGGCAGCACTTCTGCGACGGCAACACGCCGAGGGGACGAAAAGCAGAGAGAGACACAGCCGCCTAGGGATGTACAACGGGATGACGTCGTGTGGACTTTGGACCAGACGATGGGGATCGGACTGCGTGCCGAGGCGGAGGTGGCTGGGGAAGAAGTCAGGAAGGGGAGGCCAACGAGGGGTAGCAGCCGAGAGAAATGTAGCACGTTATATGTCCCATCGTGAAGAGCCAAGCGACCCCAAGATGGAGTGGACATGCACATGCCCGTGCAAGGCGACGAGGGAGACGGGAGACGGGAGACAGGCAGACGGAGAAAACAGGCGAGACAGGCGAAACAGGCGAGACAAGGCTGGCAGAGGAAGAGGGAGAGCGGGTAGGGCAGAGCAGATCCTGGTATGTACTGTACACAGATTGGAGATTGGAGATTGGAGATTGGCATTCTGGCTGACGTTCTGAGATTCTGGCAGCCTGACAGCCTGACACCTACCTACATAGTACCTGGGTAGGTAGGTATGTATGTATGTACTGCAGCCGCTGCCCTGGACCGAGCAGCAGGGACCGAACTACAGGGGCCCAAGAGGATCCGACAAGCGGCAGCCGAACTGCGATGCGCATGACAAGAGGCCAAATGGGCAAATGACAAGAGGCGCAAATGTCCGGCGTCTCCATGGTTATGCAGCCGGTGCATGCCTTAGCGTGAGCCCTGCGGCCCCTGTTCCTAGCCAATGACTAGTGGGTCCGTCCTGGTGGGACTCCGCTGACGGAACTCTGGTCAGTGGTCACTGGTCAGTGATGACGGGAATTGCTGTCGCTGTAATGGACTTGCTGTGCGGAGGAGTGTGAACCGACCGAATTTACTTCTACATGTACTCCGTACATACTCCGTACTCCGTAGGTACCTACTCACTCCGTTCCGTTCATGCAATGATTAGCTGCTCATGTGCTACCCAGTGCCTTGAAGAGCCGCTGTCGCTCGCCGCTGTCTTGTAACTAACCTCTTGTCGCTGCTATCGTCAGCACTTACGGTCTACCTACATACCTGCAGTGGTCATTGATAGGCTCCCCGAGCTAACAGTACGTAGAGGCAACTGATGAGGCTGCTCATGGATCGATGAGCGATCAGATAGAGCCGTCGCCCAACAGACAGTGCGATGCGCAATGACGTTCCGACGAGATTGAATTGTTCTCCGTTCTGTATGAATGCATTCGAGGAATCGAGTTATGTACTCGAGTTCGGCGTCACGCCGTCACCACATGTGTGTACACTTCACCGCTCGATCCACAACGGTCGGCGCCAGCTGTCAGCTTCTCCCTTGCAAGTTGCCAGTCCGCGGTCTGCTCACAAAAACATCCCCGCTGCCTATCAGATCGGTCAACAAGCCAACAGACGCCGTAGGTATTCCAGAACTTTAGGAGTCTGTTCGAGAATACCCAGCACAAAGAGTGCCTTCTAGGTTCTTTCCACCTTTTCATCTGATTGCCTCCGGTTTGCTCACTGGCCAAGTTTCATTCAAGCTTGGCATCCACATGGTCTAAATCACTTCCAGAGTCGTCACGTCATCGTCCCCTGCTTCGCCATCGGCCAACGATATCACCCGAGACCAGATGCTCCGGGGCGATCGGGCATCGCTTGAGCGTCGCCCCATTGAGGAGCTCATCACGACTCACGAGTCGCGCACAACCAACCCAACCATCCGTCATCGACGGGGGGGGCACCAAAGGATGTTGAGGGTCCAACGAGATCTCCAGCACTGGTTGGCCCTAGGTAGGCAGGTACATACTCCGTAAACATGGTCATGTCATTGTCAATGACATACAGAATAGGTACATTATACATACCTAGGTATCACGTCAGTACTCCGTATCTGGGTATGTACCTACGGTCCTGCATCATACCTCCCTCCAGACAAGGACCTCCCTTCCCTCTTACCTAGCGCATTATCATCGCGACCGGGGATCCGGGGATCAGGACCCTTAACATTCTCTTGTTGGGCTGCAATGCGTTAACACGTGCTGACCGTACAACAGATCTCACTCATTCTTACATACGTACTCGACCAGAGGAATAGGGCTGTTGAGGTAAAAACGGTGTACATTCTATTTCCACGTACATAGCACCTGCGTGGAGGTCTCTGCCTGTACGGAGCACTTGTCCAACACATCACATCGGATCGGCGTGTCAGGCACTAAGATTACGTCAGACCTGATCCAGGATTCCAGGGGCACGGGCTGCGTATCGAACATAAGTATGTAGGTCATGGCCGCTCCATCGAGATGATCGCCCAATTATACCCGGTCTCATGAAATCGACGAAGATGTTGCGCGGCATCGTTGAAGCGGATTCCACTTGTGTTGACTGAGCAACCCAGCTCCCTTCGATCGGCCGCTGAGTTGACGGCCAAACAGGGATTCTGCTAGACTGCTATGACAGCCTATGAGCATGGCTGTGCCTGGGTGATTGCTGTTATGTACAGCTCTATGTTCCCATCAGTCTCGCCGTATGCCATACACGCGAAGCAAACGAGATGACATGAGCCAGGCAAGGAAAGCGCCATGACCCTCATGACAGAAGCCAGTGATGAAAGAAAAAATATCTGCCAGGGACGCGGAGATGGCTTCGATGACGGCGATCAGGTATCGAAATACCGTCGGCGTTTCGGCGGTTAAGCGTCGGTAAGTTGGACGTCACGTGCCATCTGTCCCGAAGCAGCATCTTCGAGGAAGAGAAACGGAAGAAGGCGAGGAAGCGGGAAAAAAGCCCAAGTGAGACGGTTGACCCATCACCCAGCCGGCCATCAGCAGCCAGCCCGCCATCCAGCCACGAACGCCACGTGCTGCACGCGCCGTCCCGTGTCTTCGAACGTCAGTCCTGCGCCCTGCCACCCGGCCGTGACTCGACTCGAGCTTATTAGTCTCTGACCCAAGAGAATATCCAACTTGAGGGTGCTGCCATGCTGCCACGAGGGCCAGAGTTGCTGGTCGCATGAGGCGCGAAGATGGAGGAGACGAAGAGATTATTAATCCGACGGAGAACGCGAATGAAAGGAAGTAGAAGACGAGAAGAAGCGTGCCGTTTGTTTCATCGATTCAACAGGCTGAAATCACCAATGGCACGCATCATTCAGCTTCGCTCCCTTCGTGGGCACGATGGCACTGGCGGGCGCTCCTATTCGCCGATTCGGCATGCCATTACGCTTCCTCATTCGAACAAGTGGCCATCCAGAATCCAAGAAATCCAGGATTTGAGGATCCCACGGGTCCAGAAATTCGCGCGTCTTGCTGGCGACCCCGCTTCCGTCATGCAGCCGTGGACGGTGGCCACGTACTCTGTAGCGGCGACACGGAAAATGCAAAGCGTGGGCGGGTAACTGGTCGAAATGCTCTGGATGCGTCACACACCCAACAGGTCAATGTCACGGAGCCGACATTGGTCCGAGTCAATATCCATGGCCTCCTGAGTCCTGACTCCTGAGTCCTGACGCTGTCGATAGTTTCAGCAGGCACTGTGTCCTCGCCAAGGTTGCTCGCGCGAGGAAACGAAAGCTGGTCGAGCTGATCAAATTTCGATCGACGTGGCGGGAAGGCTCCTTCATCTAAACCATATTGCGCAGCAAACCAAACCCCGCCCGCCCCGTCCGCAGCCCTAGTCGGCCCCGTTCTTGGCAGAGGCATGAGAACTTGAGAAGCAAGACGAGCCGGGCTCTGCGAAAAAATACGAATGCCGCGAAAATTGCGGAAAATGTCTCGCGCCCGTGACCAGTCACGGGCTCACGCCGGCCCGTCTTGCAGTCGCAGATGCATTGCTTTGCTGGCGAGCGGCCAGTGCGTCCCACCATGCCCTCCACTACGTCGCATCTTGCGCCGTGTTTCTTGACGCAGCGCCTATCAAGTAACGAGCAGACCCGGTCACGACTGCATCCCTGCATCACGGCCGGCCTCCCAGCACTATCACTCGTCGCGACTGTGCCAGCGCATTTATGCCACCCCCGACAAGACCCTGTCGCTGGCCTTTTCTGGGAGTCCTGGGTCCCCTCTTGTGGGGTCTCGCGCTTCTCTCCGTGAGGCCGTCCTGCTGTCGTTTCTGCTGTTCCATGTCGCCGGCGGACGTCCGTGACAACAATAAAACCCGCATGCTCCCCAACGGCCTAATATCGTTTTTCTTTGCCCTTCTTCCTGCCCAACACGCAGCCTAAGCTCTAGCATCCGGCACCGAGCACTTCTTCTATACTACCGTCTCCCCTTCTTAAGCTTGGCTCACTTTTATCTCAAACCTAACCTTGACGCCCAAAGAACCACCAGCCCAAGGGATCACTATACCATCTGACAAAGGCCTTCCGAAGGATTGACTTTCGTCTTGCCCATCTGCGACTAGGGTGTTTGGCTCCTAGCTGTCTGATTTATTGCCAGAAGGGATTCCATTGTGTTGCCACTTGAACGCCACTGATCCGTTTCTGGTCTCGGGAGTTTCTGTGCTTCACGCCACTGTTATCCAGGACATTATGCCCGTTTCTCTTGTTGTGTCAAACCCGACCAGCATGCCTGTGTACAACTCAGTCGACCTCGATGAGGTTCAACCACTTGCTAGGTACTGTTTTTCTTTATTTCAGTTTCCAGGACACTTTTCTTTTGTCGTCTACTACATTCATTGTTGTGTGCAAACTCATGTACCATTTCTTTATCTCTTTTTTTTGTTCGTGCGAGAATCATTACAATCGGACCCATAACCCTTGGATTGGATACCGCCGGATATGCCTCACCAGGCTGTGGAAGGACTTCGGAACCATTTCACAGAAGCTTCAGTCAAACTCACGGACCAGTTGACTGGGGATTTTGCAGGACACAGGACTTGCCCGAGCCGGGCAAGGAGCATAGGCAAAACATTGACAGATCCATGTCCAATAAGCATGATGAGTGAGACCGTTTTTCTTTGTGTTCAACGGAAGCCGAGGATTACGACGACATCATTTTCTTGTGACCCTGGGACCATTTGCTTTGTTTTGCACAGGAGCCATTTGTTCGAACCATGGATTTTTTTCTACAAGCTTGCTCTGGCGCGCATTTTCCTATTCTTCTTGCCAACTTGCGTTCTTTCAGGATATCCTATTTGGATCGCAGATTGCCCCAATCTGAACTCGATACTTGACGGTTGGTAAGCGTCAGAAAAAGAACTTGTCAGTTCTTGCAATTTAATTTAATTGCATCGCACCCGCGAACTTGGACAAATTCACATGTCCCCTTGGACACAGGATTTCCGGGATGATAAATGGGACCTTGCATGCCGATTCTTTCAGAGGACACGATGCACACACGAAGGGGGCGTTATGGACATGCCTACACGGAATCGTCATTTTTTTCTTCAATCCTTGCTCCACATGGACAATGTCTTGCTGTGCCAGCGGTCACGACAGCCATGACTCGCCCATACCAGAGCCTTGGTTGACAGCTTGGCACGCAGGACAAATTCCCATCTCCCACAGGATGCCAACCCACCGACACCACGCCGGATGATCAATGATGCCCAAGATTTGAGGACTTGCATACCGACCCCTCAGTGCGGATCGACTCATCAGAGCCATTGTTGACCCTGTGTTCTCGTGACAACATTTGGATTTGCAATGAATGATCCGGAAAACGGTCACGGCGTTGGATTTCGAAGTCAGGTCGCACCCATTTCAGCTGGGTCTGTCGAGTCCGTATCCCCGAATATTCGATGAAGACATAGACTGACCTTGACCCAGACCAACGCTGATTCCGATTCCACGATCGTCTTGTTTTCTTGTTCTTCTCGATCACGTTGTTTTACTATATTGCTATCTGTCTCTATCTAGTTCTCATTTTATCTTGCGGTTCATTTTCTTTTTTTTTCTTTATTCCGAACGAAACCGAAGTAAAAAAGAGCGACCAAATGGATCGTAGAGTCTGCATACTGACCAGCCTTGCGATTACAGCTACCCCCAGTCATCACTGAATGCAAACACTGCTGCCATGTTTTCTTTTGCTCACACCGAATCCTCAACTGATTTGTTGAATGGATCATGGCAAACCGCCGGAGATGGATCCCAAAATTTCCAAGAGTACTCGGACCATGGATCATGCCACTCTGGAGAAGCCGAGGACTACCTATTCACATCTGGACATACCACACCCAGAGGATCAAGGCTGGAACAGACCCAGACCATGGATTCCGTTTGGAACAATCCCAGGATCACTACACAGGGCTCATCGGCAATGGCGCAAGCTATGGCTAGAGCAGATTCGAGCCAATCTTCTGGCTCGTCTCTCTCTCAATCATCTCACATGAGCAGAGGTAATGCGCGCGATCTTGCCCACACTGTCGCTGGACCTCTGACCGGAATGGACTCTTGTCTCCTGGTGTCTGATGTCGCCAACGCGAATCCGCACATGTACTGGTCCGATCTTGGCATTGACATGAACATGAGCCTTCCCGCCTCCGCCGGTGTTTTTACCATTCCTGAGGCCGGGCCTATGCACATGATGCCGGCTCAGATGCACTTGGGTCCTGACTCTGTTTTGCCAGACAACTCATCACCAGTCTCTTGGGACTGCTTTTCCAGCTCCATTTCCCGCACATCCTCCCCTGCTACTATTGACGACACATGGCTGCCCGGAGCGCTGGGCCCCCACTCCCCTGAGATTCTTGGCAACTCGCCTAGGTATGTCCACCATCCGGGAGTCCAACCAGCCTATGCCTCCTCGCGCTTGTCTCACATTTCAAATTCTGTCAGTGCGGAACGCAATATCTCGCTGGGCTCGGACAGCACCCAGGACAAGATTCATCTCGATGACGGCAACCTGACCATCTCCACCGGATTCGCTCCCCGCAGACACGGAAGTGAAGGCGAGTCTTCTGCTCGTGATCACGAGCTTTACAAGAATGCCGCTCCTGGACCTGATGGCCTCTTTCACTGCCCGTGGGAGGGGCAAGCAAGCTGCAACCACAAGGCCGAGAAGCTCAAGTGCAACTATGAGTGAGCAATGTCCCCCGTTAACCGCTCTCCCCTCATGCTCTTCTTTTCACCCCCCTTTCTTCGTCTACACGTATGCTGGTAGACGAAGGTCGGATATAGCCGCTTCAGCCACTAACAATTCTGGCATTACAGCAAGTTTGTCGACTCACACCTAAAGCCCTATCGCTGCAAGGCCGAGTCATGCGAGGGTGCCCGCTTCTCATCTACAGCCTGTCTTCTCCGACACGAGCGCGAAGCCCACGGATTGCATGGGCACGGCGACAAGCCCTTCCTCTGCATTTACGATGGATGCGAACGTGCCGTTCCTGGCAATGGGTTTCCCCGTCAGTGGAACCTGAGAGACCACATGAAGCGCGTGCACAATGACCACGGCAGCGTCGGCGGTTCCCCCCCTTCCGGCGGCAGCGCTCAATCTGTAAAGGGTCGCAAGAGAAAGACAGAGGGTGCCGAGCCAGCCAGCTCTACTCGCAAGGCTACGCTCAAGTCAATGCCCGTGGTAGAGCCTGCTGCGCCGAAGCACATCCCGGCCAAGCCTCTCCTCGAACAGTGGCTCGACCAGAGACAAGTCGTCGAGGAGATTGTCCGCGGTTTGAACAAGCCAGATGATGCCCGCAGTCTGCAGCAGATTGGTGACGTGCAGAAACGCTTGGCCTACATGGCAACAATGACCAAGGAGCTCAGCTCTCTCACGACGGACATGCTCTTGGCGGAGACGAGCCGCCAGACTTACTCAAGCGGCTGAATGAAGTGAGACTACGAGGTAAGTCATTGACAAGCTTCTGTATAGCGTTTCCCGTACAATTCAACGTGCACACATATTCCCACGGCGATACATCATTGACTAACGCGGTTCTCAGAGGAAGTAGAGAAGAAAATGAAATTTATGGGCTAAGACAACAAGTTGTTGGTTGTCGCTACGCCCAGTCTTTACCCCATCGAAGTCGAGGATGCGACCCCAGACGAACGACCGCGAAAATAAATCAAGGTTGCTCTGGCTGCCAGGCAGAGGCGAAATTCAAGGCAGATCCATTTGGCGATCTCAAGCGAACAAGAAACCCTTGCTCAGGCCGGATTAACCCGAATCAAGCCCGCTTCGAGAACCACAGGATCCGGCGCAGAGGTCGTTTTTATTACCCGATGCAGCCAAAGGAACAGGATGGGATGGAGATGGGGCAAAGATAAAGAATAAGGAGCACCGAGTGAGATTTCGAAACGTGCGAAAAGCTCGAAACGAATGGCAGTACATACACGGGGCGGGAGATACGAGGCATGCCCTGCACCCAACCATGTGTGCATCCCAGGCTACAGACTAGTCTCGGCCAGGAAACTTACAGAATTGTTGTACGCGACACGTCCCAGACACGGAAGAGGGAGACAGATTGTGGCACTTGTTCTTGTTCTTCTTGACGTGTTTTTCTTGTTTTACATCTTGATATTTGCGCCATTCGGCTTGGTGAGCGGTGTCCCTGCGGAGCCTGCGGATAGGCCTGGACCGACCGATGTTGATGATGGGGTTGTTCTTTTCGATTGAATATATTAGGCGGTAGTCTTGGGGGTTTTTTTTTATTATTTCGCACGATGGGTCTAAGTACTAGATTGATCTGAAGCTTGAAGATCTGTTTTCGTGGACTCATGCGTTATATTGATAAGGCTTGAGGATATTCTGGAATCAATTATATTGACACTGTAGCTTACTATAAGGTCTCGCGATATACCATCACAGCTCTAATTTTCACTGCTTTGATCCGTGGCTTCGTGACTGTTTGTTTTCGTGACGTGCTCACTACCTAGACTGATTCGCAATGCGTGATACGTTGCGGACTCCTCCACTGAGCTGATTTATAGGTTGCGAATTTGTGATGAATGGTCTCGAGTTATATCCTATGTATGTACTTACCGGCCGATCTTATGTTCCCCCTTTCACGAGCTCGGTACACATGGCTCTAGTCCAGTATGTATCTTCACACTCAACTTGTATCACATTATGGATCATACCCGTGCATTGCCCGTTTGCAATTCTCTTGCTCTATTGTCATTTATGTACTGCATCCAGAGTACCGCAATCGGGGCCTCCTCCGTAAGAGATATCGCCCAGGAGTTACAGAGGTTCCCAATGCCCTGCCCTGCATCCCGCTGCACTGCCGCACGCGGCACGGCTCGGCTGCGAGCCGCTTCGTTCTCCACAGCTATAACGCACGTCATATCATCGGATCGAATTGTCATGGACATTGACGCAAACCCCAATTCAGTCAAGTACAAACCTCCCCGTGTCTGCTTCTGATCCCTACCTATTTATAAACCGCCCGACTTCCTCCACGGACGCCCAAGTAATAAGAACCACGACAAACAACACCACGGCCAACACCACGAACCTCTCTCGCCATGCCCCATCCCGACTTCCAAAAAGTGCAGGCCTCTCGCCCGCGGCCCTCCAACCCCCCATTCACATTCACACAAACCACCAACACAAACTGGACCTTCGGCTCCGGCGCAAACACCACCTCCTCCTCCTCCTCCTCCCAAGAACCTCCCAACCACATCTCCATCGACCCCTACGACCCCCTCCGCCCAGCCTCCCTCAACTACAAACTCCTCATCTCAGCCATCACCCCACGCCCCATCGCCCTCCTCTCCACCCTCTCCCCAGACTCCCGCCCCAACCTCGCCCCCTACAGCTACTTCAACCTCATCCACCACGACCCTCCCCTCTTCGTCATCGGCTTCTCCAGCCCGACAGCCCACCCCAAAGACTCGCTACGAAATCTGCTCTCCACCCGCGAAGCCGTCATCAACATCATCAGCGAACCTTTTCTCGAGGCCGCGAATTCGACGAGCGTGGATGCTCCGTGGGGGATCTCGGAGTGGGATGTCAGTGGTCTGACGCCGGTGTTTGATTGTGAGGTTGTCAAGGCCCCGCGGGTAAAGGAGGCAGTGTTTAGTGTGGAGGTGAAGATTGAGAGTGTGAGGGAGTGGGAGAGTCGGCGGGAGGGTGGGGAGAAGACGGGTGTGATGGTTGTGTTGGAGGGGGTGAGGTTTTGGGTTAGGGGGGATGGGATTGATGAGGAGAGGAGTATGGTTGATCCTGCTGTAGGTTTTTTTTCCCTTTTTTTCTCTTCTTCTTCTTTTTTTTTTTTTTTTTTTCC